>PVJC01005028.1:0-60922 GCA_004026665.1 Murina feae
GTGTGTGTGTGTGTGTGTGTGTGTGTGTGTGTGTGTGTGTGTGTTTTAGGAAATAATAAATATTTTATTTTAAAAATTTATGTTAAGAGTATTATAGATGACCCTCCATTTTCCCTCCTTTTCTTCCATCCACCTGGCTCTGGGCCCCACACCAGGCCTTCACCTCTCAATTGTCTGTGTCCATGAGCTATGCATATACAGTATGCATGTAAGTCCTTTGATTAATCTCTGCCCACCCCTCTCCCCCCTTCCCTCTGAGATCTCTCAGTCTGCTCCATGCTTGCATTGTATGGTCTTATTTTGTTTGTCAATTTAATTTGCTCATTAGATTCCACATATATGTGAGATCATGTGATATTTGTTTTATATATTTTATGGAATATGAAGCAGGGTGAAAGAATGACTTATTGGAGCCCAACCATTCATTTGCGAGGGTTTTAAATGTCTTTAAAACAGCTAATCTAAAAAAAAATGTTACAAAGGAAGAAAGAAGTCTCCTTCCTTTCACATTATTCAAAATTCAGTTTGAAAGTTGGTTTTCTAAGTTATATTTAGACATCTTAGGTAATGGAGAGAGAGACCTTATCATCTGAGCACATCGGCATGTACCTTGGGTTTGTACTTCTTAAAATAATTACAGGGAAATGTGTGTATTTATAGTTGACTTTTACTTTCTTACAATTATTTAATGAGGCAGGCTTGCCATACTGATCTCATGATCTTAGAGCCTGTAATCCCTCTCGGGTCTAACTGTCTCCTGATAACCTTGCCCCTCGTGGACATCTGTATTGCTATTGTAAAGCATGTTTATTTTGGGAAAGAACATATATTTTGTAGTGTAACAGCATTAAACTGTCAGACCTGAGTGTTAACAGCAATTTTCCCGAAGAGCTTTCAGAAAAGCTTAGCTCAGACATTATACGTGGCTTATCAGACAATCTAAGAGGATCAAAAGTCAGTTGTATAACAACTGTGTTTTACATTCTTGAAAAAGGAAACCTTGAGGTGCATACTGGTAAACCTGGTTTCCGTACCCACAGATAGGGCTATCTGCGCTTTCACTGAAGGGTGCAGCCAGTGAGGATGACACTCGCAAAAAATTCAACTGGCATGAAAAAGGAATTGAGGCCTTGTCCAAAGTAATGTGAGTAAATTGAACAATATTGTTCTAGAATATGAAAAGTCCCAGCTCTGTACTTGTTACCTGGATGAGTTTATGAAACTTATTATCTCATTTCTCTCAGTCTATTTTCTCAGTTTTGAACTGAGTAAGCGGGTAATAATAGCATGTAACCCAAACTATTATATAAGAAATTAGAATAGATGTTAATTAAAATGTTTATCAGAACAGAACATAACCTAGTGAGAAACATTTTTTATTATAATCATCTCGATTAATCATTCATTATTCAACAAATAGGTATTGTTTTGTACTACTTCCTGCTATGAAGTAGGTTGTAATTGTGAACAAAAGGAATGCCTTTCCTGTCATCATAAAGCTTATAATACATATCATTTATTTCATTGTTAATCTAAAGCATCATAACTTTGAATTTTTCACAGAAATGGTCCTCCAAGATTGGCATTTGGGGTTGGAATAGAAGAGACTCTCAGTGAGCCCCAAATCCCAGTATCCTATCAAAATAGGTAACAGCCAGAGCCCTGCCAACTATGCTTTCTCTAAATGTGCAGTAGGAGAAGTAATAGAAGTCAGTGTACTGCGTTCTATACTATGTAGTATTACTAACTTTTAGAACTACTTTGCAGCTGATATTTATTAAATTTTACTCAAGCACAAACTTGATGCTAGTCACTCTGGGGATAAAGAAGTCAGCATGGAACTCTATCCTAGTGGAAGAATATAGGAAATAAACAGTAACACCATAGATAAAACAAGGAAGTCTCATTAGTTTAACAACTCATAGCATCATATCTCAGAGGGTTGATGTGATTCTAAAGTTTCATCAATGTCAAACCCAAGTCAGGCAATTTTCATGGGAATTCTATTCAATTCACTTTATGTTTACAATGCAAACACATGCCTTTGTTGCTATGTTTTGTCATTCCAGTTTAAGAATCTTAGGAAGAATGTTTCACTTACATTGCTGCTTATGCTCTTCGTTTGTATATTTTCTTATAATTCCTTATTAAGTAATACTTTGACTGTGCCATATGTAGGCAGTAATTAAATTTAGTTTACTAACTTGGAGACCCCTGGGTTCTCTTGCTTTCTGTGGCATTGCTGAAAATAGCTGGCAGAAAATTTTTCTATTTCCTATGACCTCCCTTATAACTTCTGACTCTCCATCATGCCAGACTAATATAAAATCTTATCTATTCACTGTGCCTGTATTTCCAGGAAAAGCTTTTGCTTACAGCATATAGCACAAGTTAATATTTATTTTGGTTATGAACATATGTTTTTGTTGTTATCATTGTTATTGCTACAGTGTGTGTTAAGTCTCAGCAATAAAAGTTACAGAATCATATATGTTGTCTATCATAGCTGCTTTAAAAAAAATATATTTTTACTGATTTCAGAGAGGAAAGGAGAGGGAGAGATAGAAATACCAATGATGAAATAGAATCATCCATCAGCTGCCTCCTGCATGCCCCCTAATATAAGAATCAAGCCCACAACCTGGGCATGTGTCCTAACTAGGAATTGAACTCTGATCTCCTGGTGTATTGGTCCACACACAACCACTAATCCACAGCATCTGGGCTATCACAACTGCTTTAACCTGCATCTATTAGAATACAATTTCAGGGTTAAATAAAATTTGTTTGCTTTTTAAATAGTTTGGAAAAATATATCTTTTAAAAATACATAAAGATTAGAATAGCCAATACAAGTGTACCACTATCTTTACATGCCTGTGATATAATTGAGTGCCACTTGGAAAGTATATTCACATATTGGAAAAATCAGGTTTTATTGAGCACCTATTATCCTGACACTGCCAAGGCCCTTTATATACATTTCATGAGTAAAACAACTCAGAACAACCTAAAAAGTTGAGAAATATGCCAATTTTACAAATGTGAAAACTGTGACACCCAAGAGGTTAAATATCCTTCTCAAGGTCATATAATTTGATTTTGGCTACATTGGGATTTGAAAACCATCTAGTGGGATTCCAAAATATGTCCTCTTTCCATTACACACAACTGCCTATAAACTAGGTATCAAACTTACTGATTTCCAAGTGCATGCTGCTTTAATGAGAAATTTTGGCCTTTATGTTGCTTTTTCTGGAAGGAACATTCTCATCTCCTTCACTACCTGCTTGAGAGTCTTTTGAGAATAGTAAACCAAACCCTTTGACTTTGGACATAATAACCACATATTATTCCCATGACCCACTAATTTCAATAGGGTGTGGATCAGGTTTTCAACATTTCCACATAAATCATTTTATCCTGGCAGAGACCTCCTGCCTAAACTGATTGGACAGGATCTTTCCGGCAAGATTCCTATTACAACATTTTCCCTGTGGCCCATGGTTTCCAACTTATTTGACATGTTTTCCTTAATTTGACCAGAATGTCTTGGAATCTACACTCGTTCATTGTGACTGACATTATTTCTTCTGCGGACTGCTTTTCTTCTGCACAATTGCAACCTGCCATCTATTACAGATCTCTTAACCCAAGCCCAGGGTTACACAAGTTTAGATCATTTAGACGACTGTAAACTATTGCAATGAGAATGACACACTCCCTCCACAGACAACCCCGTTTATATCTGAATTCATCAGTCCTGATGATTGAAATGTTTTGTTGCTTCACAAAAATAACAAAGTAGAACATCACCTCAATTATTGAGCACTGTACTTTTTATTTCCATTCAATATACATGTACTGATATTTATTAAATGTCAGATACTCTTCTAGAATCAACCCATACAAAAGGCATGGTTCTTGTCCTTAAGAAATTGAATTCTAGTGAAGGACACAAGTAAATTCATACAGAGCTATAATGAATAGTAATTGTTGAAATAGCTTCTCCAACATTCTCCCCCAGGTTTCTTTGTGCCTCTTTGCCCACTACTTCTTAATCAGTTTTCTATGCTGGCTCCTCCCCTTTTGTCTTTTCTGGAATTTCTGGTGTGTTCTCAGCCAGCTTCTCCCCTCACCCTTCACACTCTCTTTGAGTGCTCTTCCCCACTCTGGATGGCTGAATTCTGAATGCTGTTTTCTAGGCACCTCCATCTTGATATGCCATTGATTGCTCACACTGAGCAAGGCCAAAATGGATCCCATCATCCTTTTATAAAAAGCCACACCCCAGAAATAGACCAGTTTGGTGACTAGGGCCATCTCTTCTGGTTTCATTCCTCTTAAGTAACTGGTTATCATCTGACTTGGAAGTCAACTCAGAAATCATCTTTGATGCCTTCCTATCACTAGTCACCAACATACAATCACTAGGTTCTGCCAATTGTACTTCCTAAATCTTGGGAATCCATCTTCATGCTACTGTTTTAGGAGCGTCATCATCTCATGATCAGATCTCAGAAACAAAATAGGCTTCCTTCCCTGGGTAGTTTCTGCTCTAAATCATATCTATAATAGTTTTAAGATATATTTTTATTGATTTCAGAGAAGAAGGGAGAAACAGAGACTGAAACATCAATGATGAGAGAGAATCATTGATCAGCTGCCTCCTGCACGTCCCCTACTGGAGATCGAGTTCTCAACCCAAGCATGTGCCCTGACTAGGAATCAAACCATGACTTCTTGTTCATAGGCCGATGCTCAGCCTCTGAGCCACACCAGCTGGGCCACATCTATAATATTAACAGTAAATATATGAAACTCCAAATCATGTAAAACATTTAAGTGGTTCCTTATTCTTTGCCTATATCCAAATTCTCAAACTGCGATTTGTCTGGACCTTGAGTGATTTGGACTCAGCTTACCTCTCCAGGGTTTGTTAACCATTCTTAATCTTTCTATGCTACAAAAATGTGAAACTTATTTTAATTTCCTTTGCATATTTTTTGCCTTCGGACCATCATTCATGATAGTCTCTAAGCTGGAACATTCTCCCTCTGCCTCCCATTTTACTACTCCTTTCTGCTAGACAAATTTTACTCTTCAGGTCTCATTTTAGATGCCTCTGATGTCCTCCAGGAAACTGTTTAAATTACCATCCCAAGTGCTCTGATAGCCCTGCCTTCTCTCACCAAAAGATAGCACCAAGAATCGAGAATGGCCATGGTCACTTCTCTCTTTTCCCCAACAGACTTTAACTACTAAAGAAAGCAATGGTGTCACTACTCATTATTTCTGGAAGATAGTTATCAATGTGACAAACATTCTAATGATAAATGTTGAGAAAATAAATAGATGTATGAATAAACAGATGTATGAATGGATTGATGGTGAATGCTTTTTCTGAGCAGGAGAGTTGATAAAAGGGAATAGATAGCAGAGTAATTGATAATTAAGCCATGCCATGAAGAATGAGGATGTCCCAGAGGTAAAAGGGAGAGAGGGCTTACCAGCAAGAAATTACCTGCAAGTTTTTCCTTGGATAATTCTTGCTAATGTTAACAGGGAGAAAGATTTCTAGCTTCTAGGATATGGTTGGTGGGGAAAAAATCTCATCTCTGGGGAAATAATTTCTTTCAGTGATTAGGAAGCCAAAGTTATAAAAATGAAATATTGTCATCTTATAGTCACAATACTGGTTTTCTAACTGCATTCTCACTTGTTATTTGATATACATGCAATGAGGAAACTTCAGAGCATAATATGATATGCAGGGAAATATTAGTAGTTACTATGCTGACCTGTGTTACACTATTAAGGAAAAAGACTGCATATAATGTCAATGATAACAGATTTCCCTACTTCTCCCTGGATTGTTACTGGCAGAACATGAAATGACCAGTTAAGTTTGTCTCCATTCTAAGAATATTATCCCCCATGGATTACCAGACCTTCATATCACATTTTTCACTATTGTTATCCAAATAGAAGGTTCATGCTAGGCATTTCTATAGCAACACATTTTTTTCTTTAGCTGGAAGTAAATAAGGCAAAATGGTACTTAACTGTTGAAGATCAAGATCACTCAGTAAATTTGAAAAAGATGTTTTTTTTCTGATTCTGTTGTTTTCCTTGTCCATAAAATAATGCATTATGTTGCTCTTTACCTTGAGTTTTCCATTGTTATAAATGTAGAAAGCAAAGCCAATTAAAGTACTTTATTTTCATTCACAATGTATATGCTCTAACTCAAACTTTAAATAAATAATGGGTAAACATATTTGGGGAGGGGGTGGTGGATAATACTTAGTTAACATAAAAGGAATCATCCATTATGTTGAAGCCTATGATTGGTTGGCTATCACTCAGTGATCACTACTCTTTGACAAGCCTTGGTACTCTGGGCCCATCAATATTAGAGTTTCTGCTAAGCTTAATGAACAAAACATGTATCAGAAGGAAGGCCAAGAGACATGAAAACATGCCCAAAGTCACTAATCATCCGAGAGATGCAAATCAAAATGACAATGAGGTACCATCTCACACCTGTCAGAATGGCTATCATCAACAAATCAACAAACGACAAGTGCTGGCAAGGATTCGGAGAAAAAGGAACGCTCGTGCACTGCTGGTGGGAATGCAGACTGGTAGCCACTGTGGAGAACAGTATGAGGTTTCCTCAAAAAACTAAAAATGGCACTCCCATTTGACCCAGTGATTCCACTTTTAGGAATATATCCCAAGAAAATAGAAATACCAATCAGAAAGGATATATGCACACCTATGTTCATAGCAGCACAATTTGCCATAGCTAAGATTTGGAAAAAGCCTAAGTGCCTAACAGCAGATGAGTGGATTAAAAAACTGTGGCACATCTATACAATGGAATACTACACTGCAGTAAAAAAGAAGGAATTTTTGCCATTTGCAACAGCATGGATGGAACTAGAGAGCATGATGCTAAGTGAAATAAGCCAGTCAATGAAAGAAAGTCAGTCAGAGAAAGATAAGTATCACTTGATCTCATTCTTTTGTGGAATATAATGAACAACATAAACTGATGAACAAAAACAGACCCAGAGACAGAGAAGCATTGATCAAACATTCAAACCTCAGAGGGAAGGTAGGGAAGGGTGGTGGTAAAGAGGAGAGATCAACCAAAGGACTTATATGCGTGCATATAAGCCTAACCAATGGACTCAGACACCAAGGTGGTGAGGGCATGAGTGAGGATGGGGTGGGGGAGCAAAAAGGGAGATAAGGATACATATGTAATACCTTATCAATAAAGAAAAAAAATCCAAAAGACAAAACAAAACAAAAAACATATATCAGGGCCAAACATAGAGGTAAGTTCTGTTTAGGAGAGAACTTCTCTCCAGGGTACTGAGCCCATCAACTTATTTTAAATAAGCCAAATTACAGATCTTCATTTGTTGGCAAGTAACCTGGGTGACTGTTATCCTATAACTAATTCAATACACTTTAAGCATAAAGGTATTATACTGAAGGAAGGGTGATAGGAACTATATAAGGAGAAAGTGAACATGACTACAAGGAGTAAAAGCAATTTGCTTCAGATTCCAGAGTTTGTGCTTTGCCGTGTCTATGTTTGGCATCATTGAAAAACTGCCTAAGGTGCTGTTATTGACAAGTTGATCATAAAGGTGTGGATTTTAGTCCAGCTCCCCATAATTCTGTAAGTGAAAGTAGGGTAAGCATAATGTTCTTCCCTTAGAGTAAGGAGGAAAATATTGAAAAAGAGCAACACCGACTTACAATCATGATGCTTTGTTTTTGTTATTATAATTCATTAGTTAATTAGTTAATTGAAGGTCATAGAGTTTGTTTTTGCCAGCAGAGTAACATTTAACATTAAATATTAGGTATTTTATGCAAAATATATCTGCAAGGTAAACCTTCAAGTGAATAATGGGGTCACCCGTAAGTTGAGTATTTTTAAGTTTGTGGTATATATATGGAGCACACTGTTACATTCTCTGTAACTTCAATTTAATGACTTTACCTTCCATGTAAACCATCTAATGCAGTGATGTTCCCAGAGGTGATGCGAGAGTAGGGCAAGGTGTATTAGAATTCCCTGAACAGTGTTTTAAAACCACACACCCCACAGTGTAATCCAATATTCCCTTATTCAGGTGTTTGAGGCATGTGGACCACCAGGGGCCTGAATCAATACAAGAAAATTGAGGGCTCAGAAAGGTGAGATCATGAGGCCTAATGTAATTCTCCTTGCTAGCCATATACCCCCCAAATGTATCCTACAATTCCTGAGGCAGTGTTGTATGATACTTATGAGCATGAAACATTGAGTCAGTTAGCTTGGTTTCAAAACCCAGTTCTGCCTTATATTTACTGCTTGATATTTGGCAGTTTACTCAGAATCTCAATAATTCAGTTACCTTGTTTTTAACTAGAGAAAAGAATAGAAGCTATGCATCATAAACCTATTGCAAAGATCATATGTACATTTACATGTGTGTATAAGTTATATAGATTATGATGACAGATAGATAGGTAGATGATAGATAGATAGATAGATAGATAGATAGATAGATAGATAGATAGATAGATAGATAGATAGGCAATGCCTGGCACAAACTAAGCTGCAGAAGTGTCAACTGTCATTAATGAGTTAAATGCAGGTAGAAAGTACTATAACTGGGAAATACATTTTGGGGGATATAGTAAGACATGGCCTTGACACAGATGGAGAAATAACAGGAGAAATGCTGTCTCTCGGTCGAAATGTCTATTGACCATATTTTGCTAGTGTCTCTATGACTACCTTAGTTGTCTAATTTCTACCTTACAGGATTGCAGTGGTATCCTTGCTTCTAACTAGAGATTTTTCTCACTCTTGCCTGGGCTGTTCAAGTCAGGAAATAAAGATACATCCTTGATTCCTGCTTCTTCCTCATCCAATATTTCTAATCTATCACCATGTTTTGCTAATTTTACCTCCTGAAATTCCCCTGAATCACATTGGCCTCTGCCTAATATCAACTATCTTCATCTCTCTCCTGAATTACTGTAATAGCTTCCCACTGATCACCCCACATGTTTTCCCCCTTTGCTTTATCCACTTCTAAACAATCTTTGGTATCACAACCAAAATAATCTTTTAAAAGTGTGTCCTTTCTTAAAACCTATTTCTTTAATGTTACTTCCTTCATAACAACCCTTTTAGTGCATCTCCTTGCCCTTGGAATGAAGGGAATCTCCCTTAGTCAGGTCTGCAAAGCTCAAGAATCTAGCAATGCAAAGACCTCAGAAATAAAATAAAAAAAATACTGTCATTTTAAAACCCTTCTAATTTTTTTTTCTCTCTTGCCTGCTGTAAAATAAAGAATCTGAGATTTGAGTGAAGAAAAATAAATGTCATCTATATTTTCTACATATAAAATAATAGAAATGATAAAAGTAAATTACTCTTTCAAGTGCATGTATATATCAAAAAAAGGTGTTTCTTCTTTCCTTAATTCCCTCAATTTTTTAACATGTATTATTGAGTACTTAGGTCTAGGGAATGGATGGAAAGGGAATACAGAAATATACTGGCCCTGCTATTAAGGAGCTGATAAGTTAATGTGTGTGCGATATAGACATGAGCAATGTGAAGTGATAAGTCCGCAGACAGGGAAGTGCAGAGTATTAAAGAAGCAGAAGGAAGAAACATGGAATCAAACCTCCTGGAGGGATAGACTGGGGGGAAGACATACTATCCCTTTTAGCATATATCTTTAAATATGCTAAATATCTTGGATATGTGTTCAAAGATTCTAAACATTCTATATACAATTTCAAATTTCAGGTCCATATTTGAACATTAGTCAAGTTACAATTTAGGGTGGAAATGCAACATGCAACTAAAACCTTTCACATGTGATTTCTGGATACACCTGTGTAAACACTGTTGTTGAGCTATAGCATCTCCACAACATTTAAGTAAACATTAAAAAAAAGAAATAAAGAAAAAGGCTTGACAATCACCTGAGTGTTTATTCTGTGCAGTGATGCACATCAAGGAATTTGGAAGAAGCATGAAGCTCAATAAGGTAGTTTTTTCATTTGCAGGGAGGCAGTAAGAGGGAAGACCAAAACCAGAACAAAGAGATCTGGGTGTCAGTGAAATTGTGAAACCCTTTAAAGTGGAATCTATTTCCTGAAAATGCATGCAGTCAATAAAGTAAAGGTATTTGGTTGCAATCCGTACAGCATCCGTTTTTGAAAGTTAATTAGCCATCGGGAGAAATGACTCTTTAAAATTATTATATAATAAATGTGTCATACTGAAAGCTTTGAGGAGTGGGTGAGTGGTTTCGCTTTGTTTCAAGATCACGATTGGCTTCAATGTGTAAGGAACCTCACCAAGCACAGCCACAGAAAGCTTTTGTGCAAAATGAGTGTAGCAGCAGGTCACTATCAGTCAATCATTGTTCAATAGGCTTCCTTCAGATAATACAATGAGCCTCAAAATAATCCAAGAAAAACAGTGTGAGGCCATTTCAGCTAAAGGATTATCCCATTGAGAGCTTAAATTTCACTTCTCTCCACACTCATTTTCACGTTTTAATTTACAGTCAGTTTATAGACTCCCCCAGTATTAGGTGTTGGGTAATATTATTGCTCAAGATCCTTTTATTGCATATAATATCCCCTTTGTATGTAAGAAGGTTCACTTCCTCGTTCAAGCTAGGAGTATTTGACCCAATAGAGTACAGCATAATTGAACTAAAAACATGGTAAGTCCCAGTCTATCAATTAGTAATTTATTCCTTCATTCAACCCAATAGTTGGTCCACAGTACTTGTATGGAACCATGGTGTATATTGCACCCAAACATATGTTCTTATAATATACAAATATAAGTGGATGTTGACAATAGTACCTAGTATTGTAGAATGAAATTGAAGTGTTACTCTCAAACTCTGACAGTGGAAATCATAGTTATTATTGCTGTTTCCCATACACCCAGTCCATTCTAAGTAACTAGTCAATTATGGTAATCCAACTCCCTTCACAGGGATTGGTTGAGAATAGTCATGTGGTCAATCTGGCTAATGACCAATGAAGTTTGTAGAGGCTTCTGTGAAGGTTTCTCATTGGTATAAAGGCCTCTCTGTGTCCAAATAAGATATTGGAAGCTGTTATAGTCACTTTGCTACATATATGAATATAATGCCAACACCAAGAAAGATACAAGGAACAGAGAGAACATAGATCTTTAATAATTTTGAGGCTTCTTATCAAACAACTCAGGAGACTGCCCTACCTCTGGAATTTCTAATATTTTTTTCTTCTTGATCAAGTCACTTCAAGATGGTACTTATTTGCAAATTAAAACATAATCAAAATGACATAACTCGGTAGTTATTTTCTGTAGAATGAGTTGTCCATGTATGAAGAATCTCAAAATGCTTGTATATTTTAACACATATAAATGGCATTCAAAATATTATTTTCTGACTAAATAATCAAAAATGTTTATCAAGTTTTAAAAATGAAGACTTGCTATTGTCTTTTATGATAGTTAAAATGCTAAACATAACTTAATATCTGGTGTTATGATCCCCCCAACTTTGTCTTTCTTTCTCAAGATAGCTGCAGCTATTAAAGGTCTTTTTTGGGTCTATATAAATTTTTGGAGTGTTTGTTCCAGAACTGTGAAATATACTGTTGGTATTTTCTTTTTTAAATATATTTTTATTGATTTCAGAAAGGGAAAGATAGAAACATCAGTGATGAGAGGCATTGATCAGCTGCCTCCTCCATGTCCCCCACTGGGGACAGAGCCCACTACCTGGGCATGTGTCCTAATCAGGAAATGAACTGTGACCTCTTGGTTCATAGGTCAACACTTAACCAGGGAGCCACATTGATCAGGCTGCCATTGTTATTTTAATAGGGATTGCTGTGAAACTATAGCTTGCTTTGAGTACTATGAACATTTTAATGATGTTGATCCTACCAATCCATGAACATGGTATATTCTCCACTTGTTTACATCTAACTTTACATTTTTTTTCAGCATCTATTAGTTTTCTGAGTACAAGTCTTTTACCAATCAGAAAGAACATTTGCACACCTGTGTTCACAGGAGCACAGTTTACAATAGCTAAGCTTTAGAAATGGACCAAGTGCTCATCAGTTGATCAGTGGATAAAAAAAAGCTGTGGTTCATTTACACCATGAAATATTATGCAGCTGTAAAAAAAAAAAAGGAGGGTCTCTTACCTTTTGAGGCAGCATGGAGTGAGTTGGAGAATATTATGCTAAGGGAAATAAACCATTCAGAGAAAGACAAATATCACATGGACTTGCTCATATGTGGAATCCAATGAATAAAATAGATCCAGAGACATAGAAGCATGGAACACACAGATGAATCTCAGAGAGAAGGTGGGTGGGTGTATGTGGGAGGATGGGGTTTAACTGGGGAACTTGTATACATATTTGAATAGCATATGGACACACATAATAGTGTAGTAAAGGCCTGGGAGGGAAAGCAGATGTAGGGTGGAGGGGGTCAATGGGGAAAAAAAGGGGACATCTGCAATACTTTCAACAATAAAGATAAATTTTTAAAAATGTGAAACAGTATAAATAGAAAAAAATATAAAAATTACTAAATTGAAGATATGATTTAAAAGAACAAATTACTAGATATTCATTAAAATTATGTTTTTAAAGAATATTCAGTGATATGGGAAAATATTGATGTTATAACATCAAAGAAAACAAAAAACAATACGCTAGATGCAAAATGATATACCAATGCTAAAACTCACTCTGGCTAGCTTCTATAAAATTCTGGCCACTAGCGGCACGAGATTGGTCACTCAACATCGATCATTGCAGGACATTTTCCCAGCAATCCTATGCAGTGGGTCCTCTCATTGTCCAAGGGTTATATACAAGCAAACAGGTTTTAGAGATTATATAATTTGTCAAAGACCACGTATTTACTGAGTAGTGAGCTGGGATTTCAACCCTGAAAATTACTTCTCATTAGTATGTTTCGGACAAATAAGCCCTGGCTCATATCCACCTCTGAATTCATCTGACCTGCAACCAGCTTTCCTTGGTTTCAGGGCTCCTCTGCAGGACCCTGAGATGTTCCTAAGGGTTGCCTTTTTCTTCGCTGTGCAGCATCACCTGCCACCCCAGTGCCAGATGATAGGCCTGGCTGCTTCTCTCTCACAAGTCACTCACTTCCCCACAGTCGCTTCGACAGAAGGCTGTTGTGAAATAGAAAATTTTAAATAAAATATTGTAATAAACTAAAAAAAATACACCACAAAGATAGGGATTTATATTTTAAGGCTATACATTTCTGTCTTGGAGTCCCTGCCATCGGGAATTCCCCACTAGCTGCCTCTTTCCCTCTGTCTGGGCATCCTGCCACATTCCTAGGGTTCTTCCTCTCTCCACCTCCTGTCTCTCCAGCTGTTAGCTTCTAACCAAACCTAACTTTCTGTTAACTTTCTATGAAAAGCATCCCAAACAAGGCACATTTTTGCATATACCAAACTCCTTAATGTAACGGTTTATTCTTTACTGGGAAGAGGATAGCATTTTCCAGTATCAACACTCAGACTTCCAGAAGTAGCAGATAATTTTATGCTAGATGCATGTTTAGACAGAGCTTTCCAAAGAACAAACACCTTTTTTGTATTGCTCAATCGATGTGTCCCTTTCACATTGAAGTTTCTCTCTGTTTCTCCCACTCCCTTTCACTCTCCCTAAAAGTCAATGGGAAAAAATATTCTCAGGTAAGGATTAACAGAGAGAGAGAGAATGAGAGAGAGGAAGAGAGAGAGAGAGAGAGAGAGAGAGAGAGAGAGAGAGAGAGAGAGAGAGAGAGAGGGAACCTATTTTATATTTTTTCTTTCAATAATATTTCTACTAAAGAAAATTTAATTATTGTCCTATATCTGCATTTACTCACCTACATGACATAAGTGAATTCATTTTCCTTTTTTTTGAGCTCAGCCTCCTTCCCTATAAGAAGAGGGGCCTTCTCTGTCTTTTCTTTGTCCACCCATTTTCTGCAGCTGCTCAGGTAACCCCATAATAAATTTTTTTAATAATCCAGCATTATCAAATCCATATCTTGTCTCCAGAACTTTTCTGCTAGTCACAGTCAAGTCTCCAATTGAATATGCTTTATTAATAAAGTACTATACAATTTATCATTCAAGTTGAGATAATTTTGAGAATGTAAATCAATGCTAGTAATAATACCACATAAACCAGGATTATCCAGTCAACCAGAGACCTATGGTCAACTGTTATTAGGGAAAGTTCATGCTTTGGGGCTTTGGGGCTTCCCAATTCAGAAAAACAATATTTCAAATATTAGCTTTTAAAATGTGCATTTGAATTTTATCCAAGCCTTCCACGAGTTCAGGAGAAAGATGAGGGCAAGAGAATATTAATGGACATGTTACTGTGTGTTAGGTATGACATGCTGGGTTAGGTGTGTTGTATAGATCATCCCTTGTTCTTATAAGAAATGTTCAAAGTAGGGTTCCATCATTTCACAATTGCTTGGTTGATGAAAGAAAAATACAAGGACAGGGGATTGTTTTAGCATCTATCACATCATAACCTGTTGGCAGCCACTGCATCTGTACAGTCCTTTAAAGTTGCAGTTAGCCCCCACTTACTAATTTTTATCTACTGGAGTAAAACACCGGGCCTCCTTCTCCACTAGTATTTTCTAATGACATCAGTGTCTTTATCTAAAGCGTTCTATTTTATTCATATGCTATATCTATTTCAGAAGCTTCCTTCTAAATGTATATTCAATATTTAAGTTACCTAAGTGCAAATAGCACATAAAAGTCCTATTTTTTATGTTTGCATGGCAATTATTTGTTCCTTGTAGTTGTCTCCTTAGAAAGGGAGAAAAAGAAAAAAATAATTTTTCCTTATTTTTTTTCTGGGATTAAAAATTCATAAGAAGAACTTATTGTTTTTTGAAAAGTTCTATAAGTAAAGATATCCACTACCCATAATTGCAGCAGCAGGGAGTGGCTCATATTGATTAATAAATAACCTTAGTCCAAACAGAAGAGCCTGAGAGACTCAACAGGTTTACTTGTTTCCTTTCATTTTTTCCCCCCATTTTTAAAATTTCAATTACTACTTCCTCTGACAAAAATCTAACAAGGGTACAGAATGGTAAGACCATTTTATGTAAACAAAATTATCTAGGGAAGGAAAACAATTACATTTGTAAAAGTGAGCAGGCCATAGACTTAATTAATATTTCTAAAATATAATATACTTCATTTGGAGCATACAAATCTTACCTATAGGCCGAAAAAGCAACCTGGTAGAAATCCCGGAATAAAAGGACACACATTTCAAATGCCTATATACAGTCATCAAATATAGGCTGACTACAATTTTAGCTTAAAAGAAGACAATGGATTGGCTCCAAGCAACCACACATAAACAGACAAATCAGTTACTTAATATATATATATATTTACTAAGTGCCTACTATGTACCTGAACTATGACAAGTTTTAGGAATTCAAAGATATATAAATACTAGTCTTGTCCTCTGAGAATATTAATTTAAGAGAAAGGTAAGATACAACAGGGCTGATTTCAATCAATTTCTGATTAAATAACTGGTTGTTTTTAGAAGAATATTATAAGCAAAAAAATTTGTCGGGGCTGGTATGGCTCAGTTTGTTGGAGCATCTCCCCATATACCAAAAGGCAGCAGATTTGATCCCTGGTGGGAGCTTGAGGAAGGCCTATCAATCAATGTTTCTCTCTCTTTCTCTCTCTCTCTCTTTCCATTCCTCTCTCTAAAAAGCAATCAGTTTTTAAATAAAGAAAAAAAATGTATCCCTGTCTTCTTTAACCTACATTCCAATGAAAAATGGCAAGTTTTATTGCAAGCACACAGAAATATTTTGCAAATGTATTCTTTAAAACACATCCTATATGCAACCTATACTTGTTTATTACCTCCTGGGAACTTACAGCAGGCTCTAAAAGATGTGTGAAATAACACACTTAGGAACAAATAGGCCAGTAATATTATAGCATTAAGGAATTCACCTAAATTAAATAGTTATGCAACAACAATATAACCCAAGTATGGTATATGTCAAAAAATAGAAATAGTTAACATGAAATTATGAACAAGTCTCACAGTTCTACCAGTCTGTGAAATTGAATGATGCAAAGTATGAGAAGTGTTAGCAGTTTTAGCAGCATTCACTAAATCTACAGTGTCCCGTAATGCATAGTGCTGTAGACTTTTATGTGTTTTAGGCAGACATTTTACATGCTTAAAACCGAAGAAAAGAACTGAGTGACATTTCACACCATTTTAAAATGTAATAAGCACTTTTAACAATGAAAAAAAAAAGAAAATTCACCAATTCCTTAGGTTTGAATAAACATTTCAGTCTTTTTGTGGGTATTTTGAATATGAATAACAACTTGAATATATACACAAGGCACTAACAAATTCTCTGTTTTTAAAGGTATTGAAAATTGAGAATCTGACATTTCGTGTTAGTAAATGAGGGACTTACTTTTCTTCCAACACTGGTAGGACTACCATATACCTTCACAGCGACCGTTGAAGGTGAATCAAGAGGCTAATTGTTATATCTACAATAAAAGATGAGTAAGTGGCATCACCCCTACTTTACACAAAGTCCTTTCTATGTCCCTGCAGAATTATTTGCTTTTGATCTTATTATTCCCCTTAACAACTGGTTTGATTTTATTGGGTATTTGATTTTTATAACTGACTAAGATTTCCTATATGCATTAGCTGCAAGAATGTTTAGATAGAGAATTGGAGCAGGGCTGTGGGAGCAATATTTGATTTCCTGAGGAATTCCATTTGTCCCATAAATGTGTGCTTCTATGTTTGTTTTTTGGTAAACTCTGGACAATCAGAATTTTCATAAACACATACACAAAGGAACATTCATACACACAATATAAGAGTAGACCTGTATTCTAACCACCCTTTGCTAAAATTAGACCCTTTAAAGGAAATAATTGATCAAAGTCTCCACTATTCACATTATCTTGTATTGGCCCACTTCACTCATTTAGGTCATTTCCCTGATTCCTATTAATTATATGTATTGTGCCCTTTGTGGCATATGATTTCCTCATTCCTATCTTTATTTCATGTTATAACTTTTGTTTATTTTATTTTTCCTTCTCACTGTATTTAATTCACTAGAGCCTGGTGCTCGAAATTCATGCACTGGGAGGGGGGGATCACCTCAACCCACCCTGCCCCCTCTCACAGCCCAGGAGCCCTCCGTGGATGTCCTACTGATGGCTTAGGCCCACTTCCTATAGGCCTAAGCCATCAGTAGGCCTCCTCTGTAGGAGGCAATTTGGCTAATCAGGGGAAGGTGCCGCCCCCACCATCCCACTGCTGCTGCCACTGTGGGCCACCGCAGGTGCCAAGATGTTTTCATCAACACAAACTCCAGTCCCTTCACCAGGAAGAAATGACAACTTTCTTTAGATATTTTCAAGATGTGTCTTTCATAGGATATGACATTTCTTCCTTCCTTCTTCCTTCCTTCCTTCCTTCCTTCCTTCCTTCCTTCCTTCCTTCCTTCCTTCCTTCCTCTTTCTTTCTCTCTCTCTCTCTCTCTCTCTCTCTCTCTCTCTCTCTCTCTCTCTCTTTCTCTCTTTCTTTCTTTCCCTCACCTGAGGATATTTTTTCCATTGATTTTTAGAAAGTGTGGAAGAGAGAGGGAAAGACAGAGAGAAACATCAATGTGAGAGGGACACTGCAATTGGTTGCCTCCTGCATGAGCCCTGACCTGGGCCCCAGCCAGGAAGGAGCCTTCAACCTGGGTATGTGTTGACTAGAATCAAACCCGGACCCTGCAGTCAGCAGGCCAATGCTCTATCCACTGAGCAAAAACCAGCTAGGGCAGGATATGACATTTCTTAGCCCCTCCAGCAATGGACCTGTTTTTATCCTCCAGGAATGAGGTGGAAAAACCCAAGATCGCCTTCTTGGATTCTAATTAGGCAAGCTACCAAGAACACTGTGAGTAGCGTACAGGGAATTTAGCCAATGAGTGGTCAGAAAAGGTATTTCCTCTGCAGCTATGCACAGAGGGGGATTGCTGGTGAGAGTCTGCCCTGGGCCACGAGCAGGCCCTCACTCTCACCCTCTCCCTCTTCCTCTCCTTCTCCCTCTCCTTTCCCCTTTCCCTTTCCCTCCAGTCCACTCTCTCTAAAAAGCAGTGAAAAAATATCCTCTAGTATTAAAAAAAAACAGAACAAAACAAAACACAGAATAGCAGGCCTCCTCCTTGGAGATGCTGAGTATGTAGGCCTAAAAGAGAATTCTTGGCTCTGCGAAGATCCTACATGAATTTTATTAAAAACTAAAGGCCCCTTGCTTGAAGATTTGCGCAATAGGCCTTCCTTCCCCTGGCTGCCAGCACCGGTTTTCCTCCGGCACCCAGGACCCAGGCCTTTGGTCCAGCCACAGTGGAGAAGCCAAGCCTCAAGGCTTGGTTTCTCCGTTCTGGCCGCAGCAGCGAGGCTTGGCTTCTTTGCTCCGGCTGCAACGGAAAAGCTAAACCTCTTCATTCTTCAGTTGTCTTCAGTCTTTAGTGGTCTCCAGTCTTCATTTTGTGCCTGCAATTGCAAATTAACCGCCCTCTTTGTTGGGTTAATTTGCACACTCATCTGGATTGGCTGGTGGGCATAGCGGAATGACACTAATTTGCATAAGTTTATCTTTTATTAGTGTAGATACTTGGAAAATTAGCCTAAGCCACACCAATGATAAAATTTTGTGCATTTCTGTGTTCCAGAGAAGAATCAAATGATCTTTCGTTTTACTGTTTCAAAATAAAATTTTGCATGTGTTAAATACATAATTCAAATACATAATAGCAAATGCAAAAGTTCTGTTTAACTCAGTGAAGGGACTGGCAGGATGATAATGCTGTTCAAAGGAGATCACCAAAGATGAAAGCCTGAAGTAAAACTGCTAAATTAGGCACAATCTGGCTAATGTCCTGTAGGACAATAAAACCATCACTTTTTTGAATTGGTGTATCTTTTAGTTATATCTTTAAAAGCCTAAAAATTCTTTTCATTGTCTCACTTTGCTGATCATTATATATAACCTTCCAGGGCTGTAAAATGTCAAAATATATGGAAGTTATTTAATTGCAAATAGTGTGTCAGAGTTATGTGTTTCACAGAAAAGGAAATGATTATTCTGTGAGTCTCAAATGCCCCAATTATAAAAAAAGACTTGCTGTCAAACTTTTACTCCCAGCATGCAATTGGCCATGGAGACTGTGAGCAGGCTCACCCTCTCTTCTCCCAGCCTAAGTTCGGCTGCAGAGGCTGCAGGCCAGTCCCCTGTCCCTGACTATGTCCGCTCAGGGCCTCACCTGCACGCGCAACCTCCTCCTGTCTGGCCATGACCCCCTATGGCATCCTAATTTGCAATATATAAATATATGGTTTTTTTCTTATATTTTAGTACTTTTCAACCATAAAAATATTGAGGTGTAAATAAAAGAAACAAGTGCTCATTAAACTTGGTTTAACACATTTTCGTATCTTTTCCTCTTACAGAAATATGTATATTTCAAATCCTTTCTTAAATGAGTTAGGAAATGTTATAAAGCCAATCTTAACACAACACTCTTTTCCTGGTCTGTTGGCCATATGGCATTCCAAGAATGAAATGGATGGTTCAGGGAAATGAATCAGGATGGCCTTTGAAAGACTGTATTTTACGTTGGTATGAGCAAGCAGTAAAACTTTACTTCACTAAGCCACTAAGATTTTCCTTTTAAAAAATTACACCATACAACCTCACCTGACTAAGTAGACCTATAATTACAAGGGTTCTTATGAGAATTACTTATGATAAAACTCAGTACAGATCCTGTCTCATAAGGGAAATTCAATAGATGTTATTCACTTCTTTCCTCCTGTCATTTTAATCCCTATCCACTTTCAAAAATCTATATACCTTTGCCAGCCCCTCCTCCCCCCTTTTTTTTTACCTTTCTTATTACTAAGATAAAAACTGTCCTCTTTCTTTATTGGTTTATAAATACTATTTTTTAAAACATATCTTTATTGATTTCAGATAGGAAGGGAGAGGGAGAGAGAGATAGAAACATCCATGATGAGAGAGAACCATCAATTGGCCGCCTTCTGTATGCCCTGTACTGGGGATTGAGCCCACAACTCAAGCATGTGCCCTGACCAAGAAGTGAACCATGACGTGCTCATTCATAATTTGATACTCAACCACTAAGCCACACCAGCCAGGCAATGCTATGTGTATTTTATTCCAGTCTATGGAACTTGCTTCTTTAATGAGTTCCTCTGATTCCTTTTGACACTCTCCTCTAGTGGCTCTCCTCTGCCTATAAATAATATGTGATCACTTCATACATTCATAAGGAACATCATTTCATCTCTATCATGGCATTAAATTCACAGTCATTTTTCCCATACTTCAAAGTAAAAATCTATTGAAAAACAAATATATAGCCTATTTCCACTTATCCACTACATCTTTTTACTTCTCAGAGTTTTACATTTAATTTCATCTCCTTTTTCATCTTTAAATATTTTCCCAAAGGTCACATTTTTAAATGGCCAAATTAAATTAACTAATTTTTAGACTTCTCTTCAGAATTCAAAAATGTTGAGCCAAACTTTATGTTTGACTAGACTTATATTATATACTAGAGGCCCAGTGCACAGATTCATGCACATTGAAAGGGAATTAATTAAAACGTGGCTGCCAGGGTGAGACTGGGTGAGATGGGCCGGACATGCCTAGGAGTCAACCTTCTGTGGTCCCTTCTCAGCTGGCCGTACCTGGAGTGGCCCTGGGGCTCGAAGGGCATTTGTGGAGTGAGTGGGGTCCCTCTAGCAGGTGGGGTCCCTCAGCCTGGCCTGCGCGGGTTGGGCCAAATCAGGCAAGTCTGACATCCCCTGAGGGGTCCCAGAGTGTGAGAGGGCACTCTGCAAAGTTGCTATTGCTAGGCAGCTCCTGCATTGAGCATCTACCCCCTGGTGGTCAGTGCATGTCTTACCTATCAGCCAGTTGGGTGGTCACTTAGCCTTTTATATACATAGATAATTCAATATATATACATATATATCTAGTATTCTTATTGTTTCAGAGAGGAAGGGAGAGGAAGAGAGAGATACTAACATAAATGATGAGAATCACTGATCTCATTCATCAGCTGCCTCCTGCATGATCCACAGTAGGGATCAAGCCCACAACTCTGACTGTGAACCATGCCTTCCTGGTTCATAGATTGATGCTCAATCACTGAGCCACGCAAGCTGGCCTTGACTAAAATTAGACTATCTAGCTTTGGTCTTCCTCCCTGTGACAACGCTTTTCCAGGGTTGCCCAGCATCTTGTCCCTCAGGACTCTTTGGAGATTCAGCCACCGCAGTGTTTTCACAGCTCTCAGCAATGCCTCTCATTTGTATATCTCTAGTCTTTATCCATTTTTTTTTTATCCACCTGGACTTTTCTAGAGGTCTGATAGACATAACTATCTGTGAAACCCTCTTTATTTTAACAATTAAAATTTTCCCTGCTCCTAGACTATTCAGAACATGTCTAAAATTCAACTCCTTTTCTCACCTAGACCATCTCTTCCATTTAAATATGCTAAATGTGCTATTTTCCTCAAACCTTCAGTTACTTATTATTCTTTCTCATTCATCACATGAGATTAATTGCATCATTTCCTCTACAAAATATCTTGAATATCTCTTCTTGTTTTCATCCTCTGAGCTTATAAATGGTACCACCAACTGAATTGCTTAACCCAGTAAAGAATGTCCCATCCTTAATTATTCCCACTCCTTCATCCCCAAATTATAACAATACACCAATTTCTACAAATTTTAATCATGAAATACTGTTTGAATTCTTCTTCAGTTGTCTATCCTCACTGCCAGTATCCCTCCCATCATCTGTCTTTGATATGACTCTGAAAACTTTTAGCTTGTTTTACTACTATAGTCATCCTTCATCCCACACAAATTCCTGAAATCCATTATTCACAGACCAACCAGAATAATATTTCTAAAGTCAAATCTAATCATCACTTAAGCGCCTTCAAAGACTTCCCATTGTATTCACTATGAAGTACAGATCTTTAAGAAAACGTTTGTTGTTTCCATGTCTGGGGTTCAAATAAATGCTGAATTAAATCTTTTGTTTTCAATCACACTGATCTTTCTGGCAACAAAATTTATTTATTAGTAGTATTTTTTAATATGTTACATTCTCTTCTGCCTCCAGTTCTATGTGTACATCATTTTTTTTTTATAGTTAAGACATTCTCTACCTCCAGCCATTTATCTGGATAACTGCAACTCATCCCAGTTTTCATTTGGACAAAGGATTATCAGACAATTTGATGTTCAAGCTGGGAGTCTATTGAGAGTAGGAAATATTAGTAATAATTATATCAGGAAAACAGAAATAAATGGGAACTCTTCTAGAAAAAAACTGGATATATGATAATCCAAACGAGGTACTGCTTCCTGGAAAACATTTCTAATCAGCAACTATGACTGATGTAATTTTAATTATATTTACATTCTATTTATCATACAGTATCACTTACCATACACAGATTTCCTGTTTATTTATCTAATATCCTTTAGACTGTAAATTCATTAAGGACAGAGGTTATGCCTGTCATATTCACCCATATACCCCAGTGGCTAGCACAGTGTCATCCAAGTGCATCAAGTATTTAACATTACTCATTAGGTAAATGAATTAAACTTATTGAAGATCCTCCTCACAAATTAGAAACACATCTTCTAGAAGAGCATTCAAGATCTTCTACAATGAGTTTCCAGTGTGTCATTACTCATGATATTCCGCTATATGCTATGTGTTCCAAACAATATGCCCTCCACATTTTTTGTTTTTTTTTAATATATTTTTATTGATTTCAGAGAGTAAGGGAGAGGGAGAAAGTTAGGAACATCAATGATGAGAGAGAATCAGTGATTGGCTGCCCAATGCATGCCCCCTATTGGGGACCAAGCCCACAACCTGGGCATATGCCCTGAATTGGAATTGATTAGTGACCTCCTTGTTCACAGGTCAGTGCTCAATCACTGAGCCACACCAGCAGGGGTTCCTCCCATTTATTGCTTTAAAATATTCATACGTTGCCCTGGCTGGGTGGTTCAGTTGGTTGGAGCATTGCTCCTACACCGAAAGAGTGTGGGTTCGATTCCAGGTCAGAGTACATACTTGAGTTCCATGTTTGATCCTTGGTTGGGGTGTGCAAAGGAGGCAACTGATCCATATCCCTCTCTCACCTCTCTCTTTCTTGCTCTATCTTCCCCTTTCTCTCTCTCTAAAAATCAGTAAAAACATATCCTTGGGTGAGGATAAAGAAAAAATTCGCACCTTTGCAACTCCATACATTTACTAAGGCCCATTATTCTTTCTTGAATGCCTCTCTAATCCATCTGTTTATCTTGTAACTATAGAATGATCTCAGAAAATATTACCTCCTAGAATATTTCCTAATTAACTTAGGAAGGTAGTTAATTGAATTCTTTGAACCAATATAAAGCATTTTATCCCTTGCCTGGCAGTCACAATTTGGAAACACAATATTCAGACTATAGTTCTAAGTATTTTAATAAATAGATTTGCAGTTGTGGACTATTCCTGGGCATCTGCCAGCAGTGAAATTGGGACAATAACAGCAGGTACTATGGACTGATTTTTTGTGAAGATCACATTACCAAGTGAAAGCATTTGTAAAGGAGTAAAAGACTCTTCAATGCAAGTCAATATTTGTATCTGGAATAAGCTGGAGAATATTTACAAACCAATTGGTTTCTATAACCTTGCTCAGCTATGCACTGAGGGCTATATAAATAACTAGAGGTCCAGCATGTGATTGAAATCACTCAAGGAGGCACCCCGCCTCCTGCAGTGCAAGGAGGCACCCCACGGGCTGCAGCAGGAGTTAGGCTGGACCCACGCTGCAGGCAGCCGGGACCCATGCCTGACTTGCACAATGCCAGCTGCCATAGGAGTCAGGGCTGTACCCGAGCCTGGCTTCCACCCCAGGCTCCCCCTGCTCCCCTGTCTGTGTCTGCTCAGGGCTCCTGGAGCCTTCGCACAGCTCAGGCAGGCCCCCCACTGTGTCTGTTTCCGTTTCTGCTCTGGGCCTCACCTTCGTGAGCAGCCTCTGCCTGTCTGGTCATTACCTGTTATGGTGCCTTGGCCTAATTTGCATATTACCTCTTTATATGTATAAATTGTTGGTTCTAGAACAAGATTGCATAGCTTACTTTCTCCCGCACTAAATACTCTGCTAATTATTTCACTAACAATGTTAAAGAGACCTGAAATCTAGGTAGAAAGAGGTAAGTTGGCCTGAGATCTCAAAACCTGAGAAACAATAAAGCGATATCCTTGCATTTTTGTTTTACATCCCATACTCCCCTGGACAGGATGCCAGAGAAGCCTGCAGCCCATTACCACCAACAGGCACAGTACAAAACACACAAGAAAGCATGCTCTCTCCAGTCAAAAGATGGGGAAAAGGGAAGCCTAATCCAGGGAGAAGGCCCTGTCACCACTCCTTCCAGGTCCACTGGTCACCTGGTTGTCTCACAATAACAAAGCCCTGGGCTCATGAACCCCAGCTCCCTACCTGGATTTCAGGTGAGCTGATCTGCCAGCAGCAACAGCAGCAGTAAAGCTTGATGTGTCCCTGCCCTCAGAAATGGTAGAAGAGCCAGGACCAGTAGCTTCTTCTCCCCTCCCCACAGGCACCCAAGGAAGTGTCTTCCATCCCCACAGTCAACAGCAGAACAAATAGTACAGAGTGTCAGCAGCACCAGAAAAGAAACAAACAAACCAGAATACACTAGGAGGTTTCAGAACAGGAAGCTCCCATTGAAACTAAAATCTATAAAAGTTCACCAAAACCTGTTGCTAAACTTTAACAGAAAGATTGCAAGCTAAAATAGAAGATCCTTGTTTAATCCCTGCCCTCCACTTCAGTGTGGGCTGGTACCTAGTTACTAATTCCTAAAGAATGGAATATAGCAAAGGTGATAGGATAGACCTGGTCCTAAAGAGTAGAGTACAGCAAAGGTGATGGGATGCCACTTCTATGATTAAGCTACTGAAGACTGTGACTTTTATCTTTGCTAGTATTCTTTCCTTATTCCCATCCCCTCCCCTCCCCTTCCCTCCCTGCTTTCTTCCCCTCTCCCCTCCCTTCCCTCCCCTTCCTTTCCCTCTTCTCTTCTCTTCCATTTTATCTCCTCTCTTCCCTTCCCTTCCCCTCTCCTCTCCTCTCCCCTCCTCTTTATGGCTCTGATGAATCAATCTGCCATATTAGAGGAGCCAGCATGGCATGAAACTGAACATAGAGGTGCATATATATATCCTTTCTGACTGGTGTTTCTGGTTTCTTGGGATGTATTCCTAGAAGTGGGATCACTGGGTCAAATGGAAGTTCCATTTTTAGTTTTTTGAGGAAACTCCATACTGTTCTCCAGAAGCATTGATCAGATGCTCAAAACTCAGAGGGAAGGTAGGGGAGGGTGGGGGTGAGGGGGAGAGATCAACCAAAGGACTTGTATGCATGCATATAAGCACAAGAGATCAATGTGGACAACAGGGGGTGAGGGTGCGGGTAAGAGTGGGGGGATGAGAGGACATTGAAGGGATAAGGTCACATTTGTAATATCTTAGTCAATAAAGGGAAAAAAATAAAAGAAAAAGAAACTGAGCTTAGTCTCTGGTCAACAACCAACAAGAAACCAAGGCCTGAAGGCTAACAATGAACGATTAACTGAATCCTGCCAACAGCCATATAGGGAAGCACAGAAGGTGATTCTTCCTGAGTTGCACCCTCAGATGAGCCCCTAGACCCTGTTTGACACTTTACTTGCAACCTTGAGAGTTTATGAAGCAGAAGAGGCAGTTAAGATGTTACCACACCCCTGACCAAGAGAAAATGAGATAACAAATTCATCTTGTTCAAGTTGCTAAATTTTGGCAATTTGTTACACAGCAATAAATACCTAAGACATGCATTTATATTCTTGACTATCATTATCTAGGAAACATTCTTCCAATACATGGGGGCAATCAATTCCTTAAAATTAGGGCAAGCTACACAAAAGATAAATCCCAAAAGCTTGATTTATGTTCACCCACCTTCCTTTACATGCTACAAAGAAAGTAAAAGAAGCCACAATAAGTTTCACTGTAATAGAAAAGTTATTTTCCCCCTTTATGTTGACTATTATCTGTACTTAAAATAAATGTTTGTGATCTAAAGCATTAACTAGCTGAAACATCAAGGGTTTGACTATTTTAAGTCCTTCAAAGGTCATTTGTAGAATTGATTAGACCCTCAAGCATCTCGGAAGTTGTTTCTGCCTCAGTCACTTAAGCAGGTGCTTTGGACGATGGTGGAACAAAGCTTAATGGGAAGCAGTATAGAGAAGACATCAGCTTTGCTATGTGAGAACTTTGTGAAGTAAGTGCACACATGCATATTATATCTCCCTGTCTAAAATGTTCTCATATTAGAACAAATTTGATACACATTAAATTTACATTGTAGGAGTCTGCTCTAACCCACCTGTGCCTCACTGGCAGATGTTCCTTTCAAACACAAAGATTGCCTATGTCTGCTGAATTTGGGTGTTCTCTCTACTTGAAGTTGGCATAGGGAGATATTGGGACAATTTGCATGAAGGCTAGAAAGCTTCCCTAAAGTATTATTTCCATCATAGAAAATGCCAGAAGCTGCTATAGCAAACAAATACCAAATGTTGTATTGTCTTAACATGATAGAAGTCTACTTCTTGCTTATGTCAAATCTAATTCAGAAGGTCCTAAATGGTGGAAGGACTTCCATGTGGTTCTTCAGACTCAGACTGTGTGCATGTTATGACCTTGCCAGTCTTCAGAGCCTCAGAGACTTCTACTTGATACTTTGCACACAGCTGCTAGTCAGCAGAAAAGCAGGAGGATCACAGGAGAAATATTTCATGGGACAATTCTGGAAAAAATTCACAAAGCTATCAGCCAAAAGTCAGTTCAATGGCCCTACCCATTTGCAAGGGAGGCTGGGAAATGTATCCAGGAAAAAAATGAGAATTGACAAATGCCTAGCAATCTATGCCACAGGCATAGAAAAAAAGTGTGCAGTATCAGTATAAAGAGATTTAAGTCCCACAAAAGCATGGCACTTAAGTTATATAGCTTAATTCCAACACTGATTAGTAACTTTTATTTATTTACTAGGGGCCATGTGCACAAAAATTTGTGCACTCGGGGGGTGGGGGTCCCTCAGCCCGGTCTGTGCCCTCTTGCAGTCTGGGACACCTCGGGAGAGATGTCCACCCGCTGGCATGCCTGGCTAGCCTGGGTGAGGGGCTGAGGGCCATTTTCAGGATGCCCACAGCCCCTTCAGGGTTTGTGCACTGGGGGGTGGGAGGGCTGATGAGTGCAGGCCTGGACTTCCCACTGGAGGGCCCACGATTGCACACGCCTGGTGGGCCCCCACCACTGAGGGGACACACCTGGCACAGAGCTGGGTGGCAAGCCAGGGGCGAACGCTGGTGCAGGATCCCTCAGTGGGGCCCTGCTGCTGAGCAAACACACCCGGGGTGGAGCCGGGCAGCGGACTGGCTTCGGATTCTCTGCACTGTGCAGCAGACACTCCCGCACGACCTGTGGAGGCCCCTGGGGGGCGGATGAAGGTAGCAGACCCTGGACAGGTGCTCCCGCATGCCCCCAAGGAGGGCCCCAGGGCGGAGCCAGGCAGCTGACCCAGAACGGGTGCTCCTGGATGCCCCAAGGAGGCCTCAGGCTGGAACCCCCCCCACTGAGCTGACACACCTGGCACAGTTATGCCGGGCCGCGGAGGCTCCCAATGTAGAGCCACCCTGTCAGCCTCCATCTTGGCTGGGTTAATTTGCATACAGCCACTCTGGTTGGCTGGGAGACATGGCTTGGCTGGTGGGCATGGCTGTGAGCAGAGGCTCAGCCAGCCTAGGCAGGCGGTTGCAACAGAAGCCTCTGGTTTGCTCTAGCTCCGTAGCTGCTGGCCTCCATCTTGGCTGGGTTAATTTGCATACAGCCACTCTAGTTGGCTGGGAGGTGTGGCTTGGTTGGTGGGCGTGGCTTAGGTGTCTCGGGTAATGGTCAATTTGCATACTACTCTTTTATTATATTATATATTTTTAAAATATATTTTATTGATTTTTTACAGAGAGGAGAGGAGAGGGATAGAGAGTTAGAAACATCAATGAGAGAGAGAAACATGGATCAGCTGCCTCCTGTACACCCCTTACTGGGGATGTGCCTGTAACCAAGGTACATGCCTTTGACCAGAATCGAATCTGGGATCTTTCAGTCCGCAGGCCAATGCTCTATTCACTGAGCCAAACCAGTCAGTGCTGATTGGTACTTTTTTTAAAAAGGAAACATTTTCAAGAACTCTATAACATCTGAATTGCAAACAATTTTTGCCTCATTTTACCTTTTTAGTCATTTAGTCTATTTCTTAATTATCTCTGAGAAGTTATTTTGCTCTCCTCCACTCTGTTTTCTCTGTGATAGCGTGTTTTCCCTTACCATGTTATTAAAGGAAGATTTCATTTTGTTTTACTAAGTTGTGATGAGGTCATTCATTTTACAAAGGTCCATTTGGTTATATGTCCTAGATTGAATCAAGTTTTAAAGGATATTTATTTTAGCCAAGCAATTTATGCTACCATTACACAACAAGAAAGAGGTTGAATCACTGCCTCTTGGGCAGCAGAGCAGTGAAGTAGTATCTCAGAGTTAAACAGTTATGAGAAATAAAGTAATTGACCAAAGGAGATGGAAGAAAATGAAAAAACAAAACAAAACAAAACTAGAAATTGTTATCAGTTTCAATGAGCAGGATTTAGTGTCTGCTCATAGAATATCAGTGGACAGAGCATCAGAAGAAGTTTGTATGTGTGACTAGCCCAATAAAGGTCACACATTGTATGCTGCAGCCTAAACTGAGTGACCTCTTGGACATGAACCTTTCAAAAAAAATCTCTCCCTCAGGCTCTGAGTGTCAGACTATACCCTTGATCTGCAATGTTTTATATTGTTCTCTGAGTTTATGTGTTTCCTGGGAAAGCGGTCATGCTGGACCGACAGTTCTGAGTGATCTAGGTAGCCACAAACCTATACTTGGCATTGCCTGCTCACAAAGTATTATGAAAAATAGGTGTTTAGGGGGAAAGTGTGGTTTATTCTATTCTGTTATTATATATTGAACCTGAAGTTTCATTTCTGTATTTGTCTTTTTCCAGCTTGTTTACATGTCTTTAAAATATTAATATTTCTAAAATAAAATTGAATGTTAAATTACATACAAGGATCATAAGACACTGGAAATCAGTTAGTTGAATTTAAAAATGTGAAATTGACAGTGAGGCATAAATAAGTGTTCTGTTCCTTCTGGCCTCTACCCCAGTGATATTTCTCTATGAAATTTGATAGGCCTAGGGGAAAAAAAGGGTTTTCTCATTTATTATGAAGTTATTTTCAGAATAAAGCTTCAAGTATTAAATATGTAATATATCACTTGTACACACATATAAGATATATGGATCAAATATCTAGTTGACATACCACTTGTTTTAAATTCCATATTTACACTTAGGGTGAATGATAAATAAAATCTTAATTACACTTTGATGATGTGTGTATGTATACATGTGTATACATTTCCACATACACGTAAATCCCTCAGACATCATCAAATAATTCATGGCTTGAACAGTGAGCTTTGAATATCAACAGACAAGACATTATCTGAAGTGAGTTGTTTCCTAAGTTTTGAGAGACAATAGCAAAAGTTTGATTAGCAAGGATTTCTCATTAAATATATTTATCTAAATAAATCTATTTGGTTCCAGAAATATCAGATTTAGGAGAAAATAAAGTATGCATTCAGTTTTAAGACCATAATAACCATTGAAATTGGTCAAAAGGCTATTTTCTACTTATTAAGACATTCATCATTAGGTGTTTAACAAGATTGGTTCAATAGTCCAATAATGTCAGGGATTTTGAACTAAACCTCCGTGACATCTTTAGCTTCCTTTCCTGGTTGCCATATGGCTACCCTAGTTCCAAGTACCATATCCTCATATAAACAACACCAGAAGTATAAAGGGAAAATGGGAATAGTCATTTTTTTTAAGCTAGAAAACCTTTCCCTGAAGCTTTCTCCAGATTAGTTTGTGTGCCCACACTCTTGCTATAAGGAAAACACTTTTCTGATAGTTCAACCTCTGTCATAAGCAAGCAATGTTAGCAAGACAGAGGCAGGACGGGCTGTGAGATAGGCAGTGTGCATCACTGTCTTATGAATTGGTGTGCTCTGTTAGTCAAGTCAGAGTGGACTAGATTACTCCTAGTCACTAATAAGCCAAAGCTCACACTCAGGTTCTGTCAGTTAGGCTGCTGGTAGCAATCCCAGCGGGTGTAATCTTCATACAGGGATGCAGGCTGAAGCTCTGCTAGTTGCCATAGCAGAGGGAAGAAAACAGGAAATTTTGTGCACAGATTCCAAATGGCTTTTGGCTGTAAGTGATACTCTCACTCCTGCGTTCAGTCAATGGGAGTCACGTGACCACATCTAGCTGCAAGAGAGGTTGTCATAGCCTTGGCCAGACGCTGCCAGTGGGGCAAGGGCAGAGACGGTGATGGCAGGGGGCATGATCAGAACCAGTGATCGCAGAGGCCTGGGCTCTGTGAAGCAGGCAATCAGAGGGGTTTGGGGGCCTTCTACCCAGGCCTGCAGCCTCAACCACAGGTTATAGGCCTGGGCAGGGATAGAGCTGGGATTGGAGGGGCAGGGATGGAGCTGGTGATCAGAGTGAACTACAAGAGGATACCCGTTTTCTGACTGCTCATTGGCTAAACTCCTTGTATGCCACTGGTAATATTCTTAGTAACTTGGGTAATAAGAATCCCTAAAGGCAATCTAGGGTTTTTCCACCACACTCCTGGAGAAAAAAAATGAAGGTCTACTGCTGGAGGGCTAAGAAATGTCATACCCTGTCCTAGCCAGGTTGGCTCAGTGCATAATGCCTCAGCCTGCTGACTGCAGGGTCTGGGTTCAATTCTGACCAAGGGCGTGTACCTAGGTTGTAGTCTCCTCCATGGCCGGGCCCAGGTCAGGGCATATGCATGAGGCAACCAATCAAAGTGTTCCTCTCATTTTGATGTTTCTCTCTCTTTTCCCCTTCTCTTCCACATTCTCTAAAAATCAATGGAAACATATCCTCAGGTGAAATAAAAAAAAAGAAAGAAATGTCATATCCTATGAATGACACATCTTGAAAATGCCTAAAAAAGTTGTCATTTTTTCATGGTGAAGGGACTGGAGTCCGTGTTGATGAAAACACCTTGGTGGCTGTGGTGACTGGCAGTGGCTGCAGCAGCAGGGTAATAGGGCTGGTGGCTTCCCCTGATTAGCCTGGTCACCTCCCACAAAGGGAGGCCAGACTGTGGCTTAGACCAGCTCCACAAGGGGAGCAGGGAGCAGACCTAAGCAGTCATTAGGATGCCACCTGAGAGCTCCCAGTATGTGAGAGGTTTTGCAGGCTGGGCTGAGGACCCTCTTCCTAGTGCACAAATTTCATGCCCCTAGTTAAGTAAAATAAAAGTGACTGAACACAAGCACATTGTAGTACCATACGTGGTGTTTTCACTGCTTTAAAATTCCTCTCTGCTCCATGTATTCATTCTTTACTCTACCCAGACCCTTACAGTCACTGATCTATTTATTGCCTCTACAGTTTTCCAGAATGTCATATAGTTGGAATCATACAGACCATAGCCCTTACATATTGGTTTTTTCCACTTAACAATACAGAGTGAGGCAAAAATGGGTTTATAGTTGTTCCTATGGGAAACAATAATTAATAAATAATCATATGTGTTTCACATACAACTGCAAACCCACTTTTACTCCACCTTGTATGCATTAAAAGTTTTTCCACGACTTTTCAGAATTGATTGTTCATTCTTTCTTACTGTTAACTCATATTCTATTGTAGATATATCACTGTTTATATATATCCATTGATGTACAGAGGATTATCTTGTTTGCTTCCATTTGAGCGAGTATGAATAAAGCTGCTATAAACATCTGTATGCATGTTTTTGTGTGGACATAACATTTTCAACTCCTGTGAAAAACTACCAAGGAGTGTGATTGCTGGATTGTATGTTAAGAAATTATTCTCTCCTGCCCCTACCTTCACAATCAGCACAAAATATGAAACTAGGAAAACAGATGCTGTGCGAATTTCTACTCATCCTTCAAGAATCAAATCAATTGTTCTATTATGATACCTTCTCTGTTTTTTAGGGCCTTATTTTTAGCTCAAAATGATATCTCTTTTACATCCAGAATGTTTGCCTTTCTCCACTAGTGTGTGAGTTCATGCGGGTGTGAATTCTATCTTATTCAATTTCATAACTCAACAGACTAGTAGATAATATATTAAATAGTAGATATTGACTGTTTCACCAAATTAAATAAAATTATTCTTCAGTGCTCTGTCTTTGAGTGGAATATTAATATTGTTTTAATGGGCTAGATTTCATATCTCAACAGGTTTTTGAAATTTCATTGAAAATAAATGGAGAAGTTTCTTTGAAACACAAATATTCTCTTTGCACATGGCTTTGAGGAACATGAAGTAAACATAGCCATAAGTATTTGCTATAAAATGAGGGATGCCTCTCCTGAAATTAGGAACACCATGAACTGAAATTCATATTCAGAAATTACAAGTAACTATTTTACTAAAAAAAAAAATAGTCAAGCACTCATCCCAGAAAAATGTGGCTCCATGTTCTACATATGTTCCATCCAAGATAGAACTCCAAATCATGCAGTATGGGAAATGTATAAGACCTTAGCATCATGTGAGTGATTTTTGCATAACTGGAAATTGAGATCAGTGAAGTTAGTCTGAAATCCCATTGATAATTCTGTTGTCCATTCAACACATTCTTTCACGTGAAGGAGCAAAGAGAAATCATGTATTTAGCATATGCTATAAGGATGATAAACACCTAAGTGTTGAACAAAACCTCCAGAGAGCCATCAGTTTATTTAAACTTGGAAATGCAAGAGGATCTCTTCCAGAGGAAGTTCCTAATATATTGCTCCTGTAAGTGCACTGGATTTGTTAACAAGCTTCTGTATCAATTCACAAGTCTGCAAGCTTTATTTCGGACACCATCTGCCTACAATGTTTGTTCAGGAACTTCTATTTTGAAGTGCCCGTAACACACTTTTTAAGCCGCCTTTTATACAAACACAAATGCACAGACACAATCATTTTTTAATTGTGTTAGCAATAGAAGTTTGCATTGCTTTCACAGAATGATTACCCTTATTCCAAAATGTTAAGACATCTGGGATGTGAAGTATGCAGAATTTGAATAGAGGACATGTGAGTGTAAGGGTGTGTGTGTGTAAGGGTGTGTGTGTGTGTGTGTGTGTGTGTGTGTGTGTGGCAAATTAATCCACTTGGCTAACCGTGACAGAAGATTTTCGAAGAGATTGTGTGAGCATTTTTTTCTTCTTTTAGAATTCAGGATTTGTGATTGTGAGTGCCAGTCCTCTAATACCTTTATAAGGATGACCCCAAACCTCTTAAATTAGTACCCATCATACGCAAGTACCTAGAGCAGTAGATCACAGGCTGGGCAATACAGTGGAACCTATAAAGAGCTTCTTCTTTTTTATTTATTTTATTTTTTTAGAGAGCAAGGAAGGGAGAGACATAGAGAGATAGGAACATTGATGAGAGAGAATCATCAATTGGCTGCCCCTGCATTTCCCTCACTGGGGACAGAACCAGAAATCTGGGCATGTGCCCTGACTGGGAATTGAACCAGTCACCTGTTCATTCCTGGGTCAATGTTCAACCAGTGAGTCACACCAGTTGGACTATGAAAAGCTTATTAAAATGAGTGGTCTTGCTCAAGAACCACTGAATCAGAACGTTGGGTGAAGGGAAGGGGGAGATAAGATTCCAAGTTTCAAAATCACTGTACCAGGATCCCATTCAAATCCTGTAGGATTAAGTTACAACTCTTCTAGTTAACAAAAAAAAATGATTTTAAACTGGATCAAAAAATAAATGGATGCAATGCTTGAAATTACAAAAAGCATTCAAACAGACAGGATTCAGTCCTGGAGAAAGAGAGCTATGATTCACTGTTATACCTCCACTAGAGGCCTGGTGCATGAAATTCATGCAAGAGTAGGCCTTTCTTCCCCCAGCTGCTGGCACCGGCTTCCCTCTGTCACCTGGGACCTGGCTTCTCTCTAGCTGCCAGCAGGCACCTGGGACCTGGGCTTCCCTCGCAGCCTCAGCTTCGTCTGGAAGGTCATCTGGAAGGTTGTCCAGAAGGATGTCTGGTCTAATTAGCATATTACACTTTTATTATGTCTCCATAGTTCTACTCACTCAGACTGTTCTCTTGGACTCTTTTCCTCATTTGTGCAAAGATATCTGCAAGAGTCTTAGGTTTTACAAATGTATTCCATTTCATCCAGAAACACAGGAGGGTCAAAGCCCAATAAATTATTAGCAGGTGTCCTGGTCTTTGTGTTGATTATGACTTAGTGCACTGATGGCCCAGTTCTTCCCTCTCCCTATATCTTTATCCTTTGCTCAGTGGCCTCACAGTTCTTCTCAATCAAGACTATTTCTGTATCCCTTAACTGGGGCTTGGTGATATGACCTAGGCAAACAGGATCTTAGCAGACTTAATATATACAGAGACTTGACAGAGCACTTGTGTCTGTCACTTCCTTTCTGCCTTTTCTGTGATTGCTAAGATACCATGCCCCAGCTTGACTCAGAAGTTGCCTGGAGCTGTATGAGAGATACTGCGGGGAAAGCAGCATTATTCTACCCTAGGTTTAGCTAAACTAGCCAACAGACCCTTGATTCTCAATCTTGTAAAAGATCCCAGCCAAATCAAGCCTACTTAACCCACAGCTGACAGGAGATACACAAATGAGCCCAATGGACACTTGGACCCACTTTGAAGCTGATCCTTAAACTCATGAGCTATGATAAATGAGTATTTATTCAAGCCACTGAGTTTTGAGACAGTTAATACACAACATTACTGTGGCAAGAGGAAATTGTAAAAATATAGTCAAGGCCACTGGATTAAGCTGAGTGCTGCAAAATGTTAAGTGGGACCCTGAGACCAGCTGGGGCACGGTCATGTGCCAACTGGCATAAGGCCAGTTACTTGAAGGGAACACTGTGTTCATAAAGAGGGGTAGACTGGAGCTAGTCAAGCACTATCTCTGTAACTGCACAATGAGAGAAGATAGACTAGATCTGGGGGGAACTCTTGGATGATTCCAAAGAAAGGAAGGATGAAACCAGGAAAGAACTATCAACCCAGTTGAAAAACCACATTAACCTTCTTGGGGAAAAATGGAATAGCATAAGAAGCTAGACTGTGATAAAATATTAGACTATAGACTAGAGAGGAAGTTCAAATGTAAAGAGAATGAATAAAAGCTAGAGGTATGACATCAGAGTTCATGGGAAAGGTGGGATTAGAGGGATGCTTTTTCACATCCTTAAGTTTAATAAAAATAGAACAAAGATTCTCAGTGAGCTTTAGGAATAAAGAATGAGACTTATTAAACACTATTAATGTAAAATCTTTGCTTTGTTTGAAGTTACTGCACACAAGAAAGATTTAGGGTTACTACAATTTTTAAATTAATATTGACTTTACTAAAGTTACAAGTTGAGAGACTTGTGTTTCTTTTTTTTACAAAGCATTTATATTTAATTTACAAAATTGTGATGCTATTTATAAATCCTGTAAATTTTAAGTCTGACTTTTAAAGGCAATTTTACAGCTTAATTAAATCACTGTAAATATTTTAAGCAGCACTTTTACATTTAATATATTTGCTTTTATTTTATATGCATTTTAATTATCTGGATAACAAAAAACCTACCCAGGAATTATTATCAACCTAATAAATTAGAAGCGTAAATATATTAAAGTTTGAATTATAGTAAACCTTGCAAAATCATTTGCAAAACCTGATAAAATTATCTTGTTCCTTTTAACTCAAAATTATAAGCTTAAATCACTTATTCAAGAAGACATTTTAAACTAAAATCCAGTATTTTACCGGGTAGACCTGCAATTTTTGACTTGGGAGACATTTGGATGTGTGGGCAGGTGCTCTATTGTTACAATGCCTGGGAATGACAACAGGCATTTAGCAGGTGACAACCAGAGATCCTCAGCTTCTTACAATAAGTGAGAAGCAAAAGCTCCTTGAGTGTGGTAGATAATGTAGTCTGGGTTCTTCCAGAAGCCAACTCTGACAGAGGATTCACTTTCAAGTAATTTTTTGGAGTGAAGGAAACACTGATTATCAGGCGGAAAGAGAGACAGGAGAAGAAATAGGACAATCAGGGTGCTTTACCAAGCCAGCTGCTACTGAGGCAACCAGAGTATAACTCAGCTGAGGACACTCTGAGAATCAACCTATGGCACAGGCCTCTGGGTCATCTCACCTTAGAGAAGAGAGAGCACACCAGCACACCAGCTTCCTCCTACGTTGAGGGTGTGATGGCCCCTACGCTTCAGGCAAAGCAAATAGGACCCTGGCAGCCAGAGAAAGCTCCTCAGGCCAAAATCAAAACCAAAACCAAAGCCAGATGTGCCATGCTTGTTTCTGTTCAACTCTTCAGATTGCAGCACACTGAATAGGAAGAAAATGAGTTTAAATGTAGGGATTTGATGAATTACCTTTTTAACATCCCTTTGATTATACAAGTAACCATCCAAAGCAGTATGCTAATTCAGGCTGGGAGACATCAGAGCACCTGATCATCTAGAGTTTGACCCTCCTTTGCTTCCCGCAGGTAAATAGTGGCTGTTTAGAACAAGTGAGCCCAAATAAATAATAATAAGAGAAGGGTCACGTTGGTCTCAGTCCGTGCATAGACATGTCTGCTTATTAGCAACTTCTGTGTATGTTGTGTGTGCTGGGTGAATGATGATAGATGTCGCCCTTCCCAGGCTCCATTAGTTCTTGGAAAAGGCTCTGAAATTTGAATCCCATGGGAGAGTCCATAAAAGGAAAAACGGAACTGAGCTGAGATTAAAAATGTAAAGCAATGTTTATTAAGGCACAGACAGGCCCATGGCAGTGTTTCATGAAGGCCCAGGAATGGTCTGAAAAAATATGTCAACATTTGTGCAAATATGTGTTTTCTTAGACAGAGTCCATAGCTTTCATTAGCTTCTTTAAGGAGACCAAGGACTTCACACAAGAATAAGAAGCATTTATTTAAAATGGAAGTCTAGAGGCAGAGGAGAAAATAAGAGAAATGTAACTACACCCACAAATATCAAATATGAATTATGTCATGATCTTCATAAGAACCCAGTCAGACTTGGAGAAATGAGGGGATTTATATGCTCATGGACACACCAAAAAATGGTGTAGCTGGTAATCCAACTTTGATGCTTTCCTGACTCACAAGCATATATCATTCCCATCAATGCTGCCCCCTTGTCTCCTGAGGTCCCAGAGTGAAGGACCTTGAACTTGTATTTTCCAGATATTCTGAACAGTCAAGGGAAAGAAGGAACTAATTTCATAGAAATTGAAGTGATCCAAAAAAACTTGATAAAGTGCAGAGTATTTTAATATGGTCATTCCCTCTAGGCCCCACAGACCTCAGTCCTGTGGCTGACTACCCCTGAGCCTGCACCTGGAATGGTGGAGACTTACATTAAGTTCCTCATTACACAGAGAAAGAAAAAATAAGTATTATATCCATTCTCTGGGCAATTAAATGCAACTCATTTGAGGACCAATTATTCATTAGAATGACCCTAAAATTAAAAACATACTGTACTACTTAAAGTTGAATTGAAGTTCATCTCATTAGAGTAAGAAGTTTTGAAAGTTTCCGATTTTTAAGTGTTAAGCATAGAATCTTTACCTCCTTGAAATCTTATTTTTTCCTTCACTATTCCCCAAAATTTTTCCTAGAGGGACACTGAGGACATCCTCATCGCCAAATATAATAATTCATGGTCTAAATAATTTAACTATTTTTCTCTGCACAAAAGATGACATTTTCATTGTGAGCAATTTAGAAAACCCAAACAAAATGAAAACCATACAAATAATGCAAAATCCCAGCTCATAAAACATTAACTGTGAACTGTTTGGTTCCTAGCATATCTGATAGATAGATGATAGATAGACACATGTATTTTTAATAAATATAACAGAGGACAAAAAAAAATATTCATGTACAGGGAGTAACAATGCTCCACAGTAGAAAAGTTCTGTGTTCATTCACTGTGCTGTATCCAGAATATAATGGGGAGGGGGTGAACCAAAAAGGTAGACATAGATAAAGCAGAAGTGAAATTGATTTTCATTAAAAAGAGCAGTAAACAAGTGATGGGGACATCTTGGAATTCAGAAAGGAAAAAGAGCCTAGCTGAATAATCAGGGTACTTTATAAGGAAGACTGGAGAGTAATAAGATTTTGCTTATGCTTCCTATCATTCTTTGAACTTTCAACAAATATTTATTACGGTATACTCTGAGCAGTGCAAGGTGCCAAGGATATAGCCGTGGGAAGTGCCTTTAGACTAAGGGGAAGCTTATCTACAAATCAATAAGGAAACCCAAAGCAGTGCATTAGGAGCCAGGACAGTGGGAGCATCTAGCTCAGATTTGGTCAGGAAAGAGGTTAAGCTCAGACGATACTTTCTAAAGCGTCTGACATGTGGCCAAGAGCTGAAGAACATAGAGAATGGGGCCAGACTAGGGGTGGCACAAGGGTCTGAGTTCTCAGCAGAAGAGATTCCTGTTAATAACAACATGGCACTAGAAAGAAGGTAAGCCAGGGGGCTCCTGGGCACAGAGGGTGGAGGGTCTAAATGAGACAGAAACTTGGGAACAGTTTCTTGACCCCTCACACCCCTTGGATATAACTCTTAGCTACATAGTCCACACACATAGCCCGAGTATAGATTAACATGTGGATATGCCCAAGTAGTTATTCTCAATGCCACACATGCGCTTCATCAACAAATACATCAAAATATAATGAAGGCAAAAAGAAGCAAAGAGTAAAAGTTAGAGGGAGTCAGATTTCAGGATGCACAGAAGAAAGGACTATTCTAATATGATAGCTACCAAAGAGAAAGAGGGAAAAATGAAAGGAGCAAAGGAAGGAGGGAGGAAGAGCAGCAGGGAATGAGGAAAGGGCGGAAGGTGGGACAAAACTTGAAAAGGAGTGGTCTCTCCTTCACTGAAGATGTCTTAGCAAAGGAGATTTCTGGAGACTGTGGAATGGTAAACAGACCATCCTTCCCTAGCTTTTTATGATTCTACAATCTGGAGTCAAACAAATGACAGTATTCCCCTAATGAAACTATACTTGCTGTTTGTGTTTGCATAGACAAAAAGATTCATATCAAGAAGTTAAATGCACATATTGCTGGACAATGGGATTACAGAAGATTTTTATTTTCAAACGGGGGGCCCGATACATGAAATTCATGCGAGAGGAGGCCTTCCTTCCCCGGACTGCTGGCACCAGCTTCCCTCTGGGACCCGGGACCTGGGCTTCCCTCACAGACCCAGCTTCATCTGGAAGATCATCCAGAAAAATGTCTGGTCTAATTAGCATATTATGCTTTTATTATTATAGATGTCTTAGTACATATGCTGATTCATTTTTACAGTAAAAAACAAACAAACAAAGTCTTATTTTGCTTTTCTATCAAACAATTAAGAGTACATAAGCAGGGTATATAGTCAAATGTATTAAGAATATACAAATATATTAAGAAAGTCAAATATTATTCTTTTCATGTAAATTACCATCCTTCATTTATTATTTCTGGTACAGAACCTTGCACAGAGCAGGTGCTCTATAAATCTATGGACTACTGACTTCTGCACAACAGGCTATCTTTCTAGATAAAAAGTGTCAACATCCATTTTGGTAACTTCTAAAGTGAAAAACCCCATTTGGCAAAACATAACATAAAAATTGCTGTAAGGAAAGGTAAAGAGAAAGTGGCAAATTGGGGGAAAATGTCCACTATACAAAAGATGTGATTGGTATCTAGAATATATGAAAACCTTATGTAGGTTAATGTTTTAAAATACAAAGTTAGGCAAAGAATATTATCAGAATTGTAAAAAGCCAATAATAAGAAGAAGCCCCTTTTCACTAGAAATAATGAGAAAGCAAATGAAAATGATAATATAGCACATCATGACCCTCAGATTGCCAACACTTTAAACACTCACATAATATAAAGAACTGTATAATATGTACTGCCACTTCTTAGAGATATTTTTGACAATACCTGTTGGGTTGTTTATATGTGCATTCCCTCTCATGAAACAATGTCACCTGTTAGTTTTTCCCATGTACAGTTACTTATGTGTGTGCAAAAAGGACTTTCATCATAATTCATTAAAAAGATAAAAAACATGAAAATCCTTCCATTGAATAATGGTTAAATGTTATGGTACATTTATAAGAAAAATACTATGCAGCAGTTTGAAAATACATACAGTTTTATCATTTTAAAAAGTAGATATTCATATATAATACAAAGAAAATAATGAGAAGCATCCACATTACATTAAAGTTATGCTTTCTTCAGGGGTGAGTCAGAAATACACAAACACAGGGCAGGTCAAAAGAGACATGTTTATTTGTGCTGTATGATTTACTTTATCTTATATTGAGACCGTGTCTTATTTATAAAGCTAATCATTATCTTTTATAAAAGAAGAGACGGTTTGATATTGCCTCACATATTTGGATGAAGAAGGGAATAGAGACATCACTTAGTTCAAACGCCTGAATGTCAAGATGAAGATCCTGATGCGAAAGATTTGAAATTACTCAGAAGGGACATAGGCTTGTGCCCTGAACTATACCTTGTGTCCTGACCCAAACCCAAGGCTCTCTGTGCCCCTCGGGTTCACTGCAAGTGTTCTTTAATTTTAAGCACAATATCAGTAATTTTTGTGATTTAGATGACGACGATCCTAAGGGTAGTAAGTCTTCCCTAAGTGCAAGCAGATGTTTGCATTCTCCGCTATAGGAAACAGAATTGAGTGGAAATTAATTATAACCACATTGCTCCCCCAGATTAATCATCATGAGCTGGTAGTCATGCTTCTCCACGGACGGCATGATAATCGTCCATTAAGGAGTTTATGGTCCTAATTATTTAGTATTAAAGGTCTCCTCTGGAGCTGCCCAGCAACACTGGATCTAATACACAGGGCAAGTGCATTTGTTTAAACAGGCATTTGCAAGGCATAATAGTGGCAGACACAACAAACAGTCCCCCAAATTGGAATTAGCTGTAAGAAACCTGCCAGGGACAGTACCAGACACTGCAAATTTGTGAATGCAGATGTTCGTGCAGCTTCTGAATTGTTAAACAACAACAACAAAAAAAACACACCTCTATTTACAGATAATTTAACATTGCACTGTCTGGTGGGATCAACTGCTTTCCTTTACATCCTTTCTGCGGGGAGAATCTCTGCTGTCCATATTGCCTGAAAGAGACCTGAACCTTTGAAGTTCAACGCCAGGATCAAGTAACAACCAGGGACCGTTTTTGCTGTGGGAGAAAAAAATAGCATTTGGCCCCATGACCACATTCCACTCCATTGTTCATTTACCGAAACTAAAATTATAATAAAAACAAGATTATGGACTTTATATAGGCCTATAAAATAACTCCGGAAAATTACAGATCCAGAAAAAAAAATAATCAAAAACTTCAGTATCAACTGTAAAACTTTCTAAAAATGCAACAAATAATGTAATAAAGAACAGAGGTAGAGTTTGGCTCTGAACTGAGTTGCCCACCTGCAAGTTATTTTTAGCCATCCCCAAGATGGAAAGGAAAGCATAAAAACATAAGGAACTTTCCACAAGTCCCCATTTAAAAAAGGGCTCTGTGGTTGAATCTTCACTCAGCTTCCAAACCAAGCCTTGGCTCAGCTATGCACGGACTTTGAATAAACTAAGGATAAAGGAAAATAAACAAAATAAGAGAAAGAGAAAAGACAAACACGCATGTCCCAGTACAGGAAGAAAGGAAGGAAACTATTTGAGCGAGTCACGTTAAAGCTGTATTCTTCCTCCTCCTTCATGCTCAAAGGTAATCACGCTCACCGCATAAGCTGCCAGGTGCTTGAGGAGAAGCTGTAAAACCCACTTGCTCTCTCTTTCTGGCTTCTCAAAACTAACCAGGTTGGTCAACAGAAAGCTATTCTTCAGATTGGGTTGAAGAAACAGAAGAAAAAAAATAAACTATGGTGAAGAATACATGTTGATTATTCCAACACATTTTCTTTACACCCTCACAATCTGTTATTAATGACAATGGGATCTGAAAGTGAGTGCCAAATTGCAATCATTCTTTTATTTAGAGGTTGATGAATTATAATATTACCCAACAACCACAAAATATATACTGGAGACCAATATCACTGGGCCTGATTTTATCCCAGTAAATTTTAAAAATTGCATTTCAGGTCACATGGATATCTGAATTGACCGTAATACCATCATAAAGACCAGATTTTGTGGCTAAACAGAGTAAGTATACTTAGAGAATGTAGGTCAGGTATAGGTAACTTGCAGAGGTTTCAGGTTAACAATATGAAGAAATTACCATGGAAGCCTTCTCAGAAGGTCAACAACAGCATTCCCACTGGGGCGATCCACAGCACTCATCACATCTGGCCATGCCCTCCTCAGTGTGGTCACACTCTCCTCGGGATTTTCTCTTGCACTTCTGCCCGCTGATCTCTGTCTCTGCACTGTGTCCTCTGTTTCTATCTCTCCATCTTCAGTATATAGACCAGGCTTCAATCTGGGCCCCTTTTCATCATGGTCTTCCCTCTTTTCCATTAATCCGTATCCCTTCCCTGGCTTTTAATAGCACCTCTAGTCTATATCCAACTTGGAAATTCCCCCTTGAGCTTTATTCTCCTATCACCCATTGTTTCCTTGATATTTCTACCAAAATATCTAAGTCATTTCATACTTAATAGAACCCCCAAAAGAACCATTCCTTTCTCTCTTTTCTACCATGTTAAATGGCACCATCATCTGTCTAGTGGCTCAAAGGCAATAAACTTAGACGTCATCCCTAAATCTTCCATTTTCCTGATCCCTCACATCCAATCCATTACCTGATCATTTTTATCTCCAAAAGCATATCTTGAATGTGCTCTGTTCCTTTCCTGCCTGGCTACTAACTTGGTTTGAGGTCCTCTTCACCTTGCTTGGACTATAGCGAGAGGTTCCTAAGTGGCTTCCATGCTTCTGTAAATGCCCACTTGCAACCTGGTTTTTGCACAGAAGGCAGAGTGGTTGTTTTAAAAGTGTAATTTCAATCAAATATAAACATATACTTTTTTTTTCTTTAGTTAAAGTCCCTTAAAAGCTTCTCACTTTAGCAAATCTGAATGACCCATAAGGCCCAAGGTGACTTTCCCTGTCCAGTACAAGCACCTGGACTTGCCATGCTGATATTCCTTGTGTTTTCAATAAAATCGCTTTCCTGCCCCAAGGCCTTTGCACTTGCTATGCTGTTTACCTGGAACCCCTCCTCTGCTTGCTCTCCTCACTCAGCTCCACAGTTTTGACTTCCCCTTCTTGTCATTAGACTTCAATTTTACCCATCATTGTCCTCAGTTTCTTTCCCCAGCGTCATAGTTTATTTCCTTCAGAACACTAATCAGGGAAATCACCTTGACCATTTGTTTCCTTGTGTACTGACTGCCTCCCTTACTTCTAATGTACAACCACCTTGTTGAGAGCAAGCACTTCAAAGGCTGCACCCCTAGTGCCTGGACAGTGACTGAATACTGTAAGCACTAAGTACAGATATAGTAGGTGAATGAATGACTGATGGAGGGAACGAGTGAATGAGGGCCAGCAGTAGAAAGGGAAGAAATGAAACATCATATGCACAATGAAACTCACACTCCAACGGATGAGGTAGAATGCGTATTTATAATGTGTTGTCCAGGGATGGGGAACCTTTTTTTCTGCCAAGGGCCATTTAGATATTTATAACATCATTGGCGGGCCATACAAAATTATCAACTTAAAAATTACCCTGCTCTATTTGGTCAAACAGTTAACTAACTCACCCCTAATGCCTTGGCAGGGCCAGACCCAATGATTTCACTTGTTTATGTGGCCCTAGGTCTAAAAATCCCCCACTCCTGTAAGCAGTAGAAACACTAAGTAAGATATTAACACAAACAGCACTTACTATTTGGACAGGAAATGACCCAAAGGGGATGTGTCTGAGTTACTGTTTCCAAGAATGCCAGAATTTGCTTTGGTGCCCTTGTTTTCTGCCTAAAGTGGCGCTGTTTTCATACGGACATCCAATTGGAGATTTTAAAAGAGGCTTTAAAACCCCATGGCCTAAGACATATCCACAGAAACTAACAGGATGCTAAGGAGCACATAGGAACCATGAATTGAGGTTAGAGGAGTGGAGAACTGAAAAAAGCCTAGGATGGCCGAGTCGGTGGGGAGCAGCAACATCCATGCAAATCAACTAATATCAATCACCACAGCTACCCTTTGAGTACAGGGATGTTCTGAGAGAAGGGTTTACTAGTAGAAGGAAGAGCTTTGTAATGGGAAGCAAGCATTCAGCAAATGCCACGAACTTTTCACAGTTGCAAAGCCATGACCACTACCTATAAATCCCTACCCACCCTTTCAGAAGCACCTCAAATGTCTTCTTCCCAAAGCATTTGCATTTGATCAATCACTTCTCCTTCAGACTTCTCCCATTGAACTCACTACAGTGGATAGTAATATTTAGTTCGCACGTTGTATTAGTCCATGTGGGGAGCCATAACTAAGTGCCACAGAGACTTAAACAGAAATGTATCTCCTCTCAGTCCTGGAAGCTAGATTTCCAGGATTAAGGTGCCATCGGAGGTGGTTTCTGCCAAGGCTTCTCTCTGTAGTTTGCAGATGACCAATTTTTCCCTTTGTCCTCACATGGCAGAGAGGGCTTTCATGTATTTTCTTCTTCTTATAAAGGCACCAGCCCTATTAAATAAAGACCCCACCTTTATGACCACATTTATTTAACCTTTAATTACCTACTCAGAGGCCCTGTCTCCAAATACAGTTGCACTGGGAGTCAGGTTTGTCAACATATGAATGTTGAAGGAAAACAAACATTCAGTCCATCACACATATCTGTATCATTATTAGAGGCCCGATGCATGAAATTCATGCAAGAGTAGGCCTTCCTTCACTCAGCTGCTGGCACCTGCTTCCCCCTGGCACCCGGGACCTGGGCCTCCCTCCAGCAGCCAGCAGGCACCTGAGCCCTGGCTTCATCCAGAAGGACATCTGATCTAATTCGTATATTACACTTTTATTATTATAGATGATCATGCTTTGGTCATATTTTAATTTCAGCACTTTCTACTGAGTCTAGCACAGATTAAGTTCTCAACAGGTAAATCTACAATAAAAGAATAAATGAATGGATGAATGGATGAAGAAATCTCAGATGAGGCAAATATTGTTTTGGGATGCAACTCAATTTTTATTTTGTTACATGATTTTTTCATTTGATTATATTTACCCATGAACATCGGCACCTTATAAGGGAGAATTTTAATATGTAAAAGTCCAAGACCCAATATATTGAAGTGGGCCAACTAATCTATCCCGTTACTTTAGTCCTTAGATTAAAGCAAGCTATTATATTTTAATACCCTATGCAACCTGAATTTTATGTTGTAAAATAAAACACATTTTTCTCATATGGAAAAAATAAAAAAGACCAGATTGAACATTAAAAAAGCAGATATTTCTCTTATTTCTCATTGTATATTTTCTCTGTCCATGACATTTGATTCATGGGGTTCATGAGTTCATCTTAACTTGATGCTCTTGAGAGCTACTATCCTATTGCCTTAAGTTTTAACTCTTGAGGAAACTCTGATATTTAAAAGAAATAAAAAATAATACTTAGTTTCCTAGTATCACCTCATGAATTAACACATCTAATCTAATAAAAGCATAATATTGAAATTGACCATTTCTACAGGATGCCTAAGCCATGCCCACCAGCCAATCTGAGTGGCTGTATGCAAATTAACCCAGCCAAGATGGAGACTGGTAGCCCTGGAGGGTGAAGTGCAGGTGTCAGGGTGAGCAGGGCATGCAGGGCAGGTGAAAGACCGAGGTGTGTGTGGGTGGGTGAGGCACTGTGGGTGGGTGGCAGGCCGCTGGTTGGGCAGGTACAGGCCAGCCTGAGGGACCCCCGAGTGCACAATGTATTGTGCACCAGGCTCCTAGTAATATCCATAAACCCAAACATCTTGTCAAATTCCATTGATTAAATAAAATTAGAAAACACAAGAAAATATACACAATACCACTGCCTTCAACATCTGAATTAAAAAATAAAATAAAAAAACATACCTGAGTAGACATACCTGAGGTAAAGGGAAATATCTTTTTTTTTTCCAAATAACTGTGACACTATCGTGACATCTTTTTCAAACTTTAAATAATTTAAACCTGTTCACCTTCCCCTTAGTAATAAGTATCTGCAAAGCATCAGATATGGCTTCAACTATATACACACAACAGATATGTCTCTATCTATTATCTGTCATTCTGCCATTGTTAATTCATACCTAAGCTTTCTGTGACATCCTCTCCCCCTACATCCTGTTCAACTTCCTATTTTTACCCCCAGCACTTATTTCCTTTACACATAGAATGTATTTGACTTGTTATATTTACTTTTTAGTTAATGTTTTCTTTATTATGAAAATTTATGCTCTACAGGGAAGGGATTTTGTTTTGCTCAATAATAATCCAAGCTCCTACAACAATGCCTGGCACACAGGAGGCACTGCATGAATATGCAGGAAATTAATGAACTAAATAAAATGGTTACTATTTTTAAAAGGCAAATATCTCCTTCCTAATTCTATAATGCTTCATTAAATTTATTGGAATTTTGTCAATATATGTAGACAATTGCCCATTTTAATGTTTATCAATTCTCTAGTTCCAAATGTTAGCATGTTCTGTTTTAGCAAGTTTGATCTGAGAACAGATTTAATGTAAATAAACAAACAGAACAAAAAGTACCCGATGACCCATTTTTAAAAATATTCTGCTGATCCAGGATCTACATATTTCAGTTAGTGACTTCTCCTTCATTACCTCATTGATTGATACTATAGCCAAGAACCAGCTTTCTCTCAGAGTGCATGGTATTTGGAAGCAGAAGACCTGGATGGAGGCCCTGGCTCCAGCAATCACCAGATACTTGCTTTGGATTAGTTGTTCTTTGTGTTATGACAATAGCCACATCTGCTCTGACAAGTAATCATGAATTATCATGCTTGTGAGAGAGCTGTGTAAACTATACGCTGCTAACCCAGAATTTCCTAAATTATGTTCTGGAGTACACTAGAGTTCCTTATGATATTAATAAATGTACAAAAACATGGCTAAGCAAACCACAATGGGTTTCTGAGCCTTTAATATGCTAAATGCATAGTCAGTATCCAAGAGGGAAGTGTAGTATGCTTTAACTCCCTGAGTTTTTTCTTAAATATAAAACTCTTTTCTCAAGTTTCAATTCTTGCAGAAAATATTCTTTAATGGTTGGACTATAGACGCTTTAATTATTTTAATATGATATAGGTAACCAATTAACTGCCCAAACTACTTAAAAAGCATCTCTATGGATGCACAGACAGCTTCATTTAGTTAAATGCAACTTCATATTTTGAATTTTTTTAGTATTTTATCAAAAGTATATTTATTCTGTAGTTTCTTTCATAATAGCAAAAAAAATGAATAAGCTACTCAGATAAGTTTAACAAAAGTAGTGTAAGAATTTTAAGATGGGAACAGAATGATGTTAAGAAACTTAATTAAAGAATATCTACCTAATTATTTCATATTCATGAATTCAAAGATTCAGTATTGTTAACATGACAATTATTCTCAGTTGATATATAGATTCAATACAAATCCTATCAAAATGCCAACAGTGTTTTACATAAGATGGAAACTGGTCCAAAAAATGTATATGAGATTATAAAAGCCTAAAATAGCCAAAAAATGTCTAGGAACAAAGGAACAAAACTAGGAGAATTTCACTTACTAATTTTAAACTTATTATAAAGCTACAGTTATAAGGAGAGATTGGTATTGGCAAAAGAATAAACATGCACATCAATGGAACAAAATTGAAAATCTAGAAATAAAACCTTATGTTTATAGTTAATTGGTTATTGACAAAGATATCAAGAACATTAATTATGAGAACAATTAACATTTTAAAAAATAGTGATGGGACAATTGTGCATTCATTATAACATGAACTTAGACTCTTATCTCACACTACACATAAAATTAACTCAAAATTTATTATAGACTTAAATATAAGAGCTAAAATAATACAAATTTTGGAAGATAACATAGGAGAATATCTTCTGGATCTTGGGTTAGGCAACAAGTTTTTAGATATGACACAGAAAGTATAATCCAAGTGGTAGACATAATAATAGCCACAACGATGTCAGTTTCCTAATCCCAAGAACCTATAAATATGCTCAGGTAGGAGACAAGGCGGTATTAACTTTGCAGATGAAATCAAGGCCGCTAATCACCTGACCTTAAAATAAAGACGTTTATTCTCAGCTATTCAGGAAGGCGCAATGTAACCACAGGAAGTTTAGAAGCAGAAGAGAGAGCAAGATGGAGGAGTCAGAGTTAGATCAGAAAATGCAGTGTAAGTACCTGATGATGGTGGCTTTGAAAATTTAGGAAGAGGGCCACCAGCAATGTAATATAGGCAACTTCTAAAAGCTGAAAAAGACAAGGTAATATATTTTCCCCTGAAAACTTTGGAAGGAACACTGCCCTGCCAACATCTGGCTTTTAGACACATTTCCGAATTTAGAATTACAAAATATTAATATAATAAATTTGTGCTGTTTTAAGCCACTAAATTTGCGGAAATTTGGTACGAGTCATAGAAATCTGATACAGGAGAAAAATTTTTTAAGACCCTGGGTAAGCAAAAATTTCTTAGGTATGATACCCAAATCACAGTACATACAATTGTGTAAAATGATAAATTTGACCTCCGCAAAATTCTATGCATCTGTGCTTCAAAATAGATCATTTAAGAAATTTAAAAATAAGCAACACAATAGAAGAATGGACTTCTTAAAAATTTTATCTGGTAAAGGGCTAATATCTTGAATATACAGAGAATGTTAATACCTCAATAATAAGAAAGTAAACAACCCAACAAAAGTAGGCATAAGGCTTGAATATACTAATACATTTGAAGATTATAAAAGTGGCTAACAAGCATAAGGAAAGGTGGCCAACATGACTAGTCATTAGGAAATGCAAATCAAAATAACAATTAGATGCCATTTCATAGTGACTAGAATGGCTATAATAAAATTTACATACAATCATAAATGAATGTGAGAAATGAGACCCCTTCATACATTGCTAGTGGCAAAATAAAATGGTGTGGCCACTTTAGAAAACAGTTTGAGAGTTTCTTAAAAAGATAAACATATATTTGCCATATCATATAACCCAGGAATCCCACTCTCAAGTATTGGTCCAAGAAAAATGAAAATATATATCCACATAAAAACTTGCACACAAATGTTCTTAACAGTCCTATTCATAATGGACAAAAATTAGAAACAGCTTAAATATCTCTAAAATGATGTGTTAGACAAAGTGGTATTTCCATGCAATGGCATACTATTTAGCAATAAAAAAAAAAAAGAAAAAAACTCCTGACACATGCTATACCACAGACAAACCTCAAAAACATTGCACTGAGTAAAGGAAGCCAAACAAAAGAGAACATATATTATATTATTACTTTTATATGAAATGTCTAGAAAAGGCAAACCTATTGAGGCAAATAATAGATGTTATGATGTGGAAAGCCTGAGGGACAGAAGGAGTTTATTCAGGTGATAAAAAAAAGTTCTAACACTTATTTACTGAGATGGTTGCACAACTTGTAAATTTACTTGAAAATTATTCAATTGTATACTTGCAATGGGTGAATTATATGATATAGAAAATATACCTTATTGAAATGATATAAAAAACCCACTTATTCTGCCTTAAAGATGTGGTTCTAAAAATGGTTCCTAAGTCTGACCTGTGGTTTTTCTTCTGTCATTGGTTTAAAACAATTCCCCAAAAGAGTCCCCAAATCCATGAAGATTAGATTTGATATTATACAGTCCAATTAAGAGAGAGATTTTCAGAAACACTTTTGCTTGGGAAAGTGAGATGTAAATATGATGTTATTTCTTTTGAAATCAGTTTACATAATTTACCAAATATATAAGGTTGACAACTCCACACTTATATATTTTCACTGCCTGTGAAATAGTGAAGTAAATTTTTATGATAAAGTTTCTATTTTAAAATAAACAAAGATAAATACTAATTAACATAAGAGCTTATCATCTGTCAATGGGAAAATCAAATATATAGACTGGAGGCTTCATCCTCATGTTGAACTTGCCATTCACTATGAGGCAATTTATCAGCAAGAACTAAAATATAATCTAATGAAAGAGCAATATGCAAATTAACCCTCACTCCGTTACACTCACAAGCCACGCCCACAAGCCACACCCACCAATCCAGAGCAAATATGCAAATTAACTCAACAAAGATGGGGGCGGCAACAGAGCTTGAGTTGCCCCAGGCAATGGAAGAAGCCAGGGCCCTGTGAGCCCTGAACTCTACTCAAGGCTACAAAGTTTCAATTATAGAAGATAAACAAACCCCAGAATCCTACAGGGCTGGAACCTTGGGTTGCCAGGGGCATCCAGGCTTTGAGCGGGGGTGGGAGGAGAGACCAAGGCAACAAAGTTTCAATTATATAAGTTAAATCCCAGATACCTGCTTCCAGCTAGGCACCCCAGTAGGGACCTGAACCCTGAAGGGGCTGTGGGCAGCCTCAAATGGCCCTCTGCCCCTCACCCAGGCTTGACAGGCATGCCAGCTGGTGGACATCCCCCGAGGGGTCCCAGACTGTGAGAGGGCAGAGGCCGGGCTGGGGGACCACCCCCCCCCCGAGTGCACAAATTTTTGTGCACCGAGCCTCTAGTATATATATATATATATATATATATATATATATATATATATATATATATATAATTTAAAATATAAATTGGGGAAAGTAATTTTTGAAAATGTTTCCTTTAACTCTTATTGAATTATCACTAGTCACTTCAATAATTTTTTCCAACAAGGCCTCTATAATTAGAATTTACAGTAAAACTGAAGATAACAAAACATATAAGTCACTAACATTTCATGCAGTGAAACCTTAAACAAGGGACATGTTTGCAAAATCAAAACCTGGATGCATTCTTTATTTTTATTTTCAAAGAAAAAACTTCTGGCACACATCCCAGACTCCACATTCGGAACAGAAATTAAAGCAATTAAAGTATCATTGAGAATTAGTGATAATAATGTAACAAACAGTGAGTCTCACTTTCTAACTCTAAATAAGCCACCATCATAGAAGAGACTAGAGCAAATAGAAATTCCAAATCTCTTATTATTCAGTTACTATTAGCAACATTTGCAAAGAGCTAAGCCAGAATGGGAGATAAGAAAGATCAAATGTTCAGGAGAAAAAACACAGGATTTTAGGACTTTCCCCTTCTGCCTCTGGTTCACAAAAACTGAATAATATGGAATATAATATTAATAGGAAGGGTATTAATGACATTAAACCTAATACTCCTGGAAATAACTAAAGCTAAAATCCATTAAAATGAAGTCAGAAAGATGTGATTGGTTGCGATTTTGAAATAGCCATAGGCAATATTATCTGATGATAATTCATTAGATGAACAACTGTTTAAACAATAAATAAAGGTACACATATATTTGCCATTATTCTATCATCTTGTAAGCATAAACTGAGTAAAATTACTATTCCACTGTAGGTTTCTCAAAATTTCAAATGACTAGCAGTAACTGTTAGAGTAAAATGTTTAGTATGAGTTAAGAATTTCAAAATATACACTGCATTTTATAGTAACATTATTTTCAATATAAAATTTCTAAAAGCCAGTGATCTAAAATTTAAAAAGCTCTTGTTTCCCTCCAAAAAAATCAATAAAATATATGTATTTTTAAAGGATCCAACATTGGGGGTATCATAAAATATCTGTTTAGTAAGCATTCATAAAATCCATTCTATATAGTGAAAATAGGGATTTTCTTATAGTCAAAGTTGTTTGGTACAAAAAGCTACTTTCAAATTGTATCATGTTACACTACTAGTTAAACATCAAAGGAACGTGGACTTTGTTTTATCCATAAAATAAATATGTGCATTAAATCTGCATGCTCAAATAATCAATTTAATGACTCCTTTATCACACTTAAGAACACACAAGCAAAACACTTCCTCCATTAAGAGTATATGCTCTCAAAGAACTGACTAGACTTTAATGCAAATATGATTGATGATTGAAGAAGATTATTATAAATCTCCACCATCCCAGCCACGACTTCAGAAACAAGAGCCTCAGTGAGGTTAGACTATCATAACCTGTTCAGCCTCCTATTCCCTTTGAACATTCATACTCAAACTTCCTGCTTGGTCCAGAACAGTGGCTGCTTTAGACACTTAATTTCATCTTTTGAAAACATATTTTTGCCTCCTGCACCACCATCAAGGTAGCCACTAACCAGCTGAATGGAAGTTAAGAATAAAAATGCAAATAGAGTCCTCTTTGGGCAGGCTAGGATAATTTTAAATAGTAGAGGCCCGGTGCATGAAATCCATGCATAGGATGGGGTCCCCTCAGCCATCCTGCACCCTCTCCAATCCAGGACCCTTCGAGGGATGTCCGGCTGCTGGCAGTTGGACATCCCTCTCACTATCCTGGACTGCGGGCTCCTAACTGCTCACCTGCCTGCCAGCCTGATCACCCCTAACTGGCCCCACTGCTGCCCTGATCAGCCCTAACCACCACTGCCTGCTGGCCTGGTCACCCCTCACTGCCCTCCCAGTCAGCCTGGTCACTCCATGCAGCCTGCTGTTCAGTCATCTGGTTGTTTTGGTTACCATGGCCCCTGGATTTTTATATATATGGACTAGGGGCCCAGGTCATGAAATTTGTGCATGGTGGGAAGGGGTTCCCTCAGCCCAACCTGCACCCTCTCCAAACTGAGAACCCTCAGGAGATGCCCCACTAACAGCTAAGGCCTGCTTCCTGAGGTTCTCTGCTCTCTACAAATTTGCCTGCTTGATGCCATCGCAGGCCCTGGTGTCTGCTCTCTGTGAGGGCCTGCTTGCCCTTCACCACCAGGGCCAGGGGCAAGCAGGGCCCTGCTGTCTGCTTGCTCACTGTGGGAGATGTTCTTGCACCCCCACCAGCCACTTGTGCACACACCAGCTCAAAGCGCCTGGGTCCTGGGGATGTTCCCACCCCACCCCCGACCACACAGCACCTGCGCACGTAGGCCCTGAGTGACTGGGGTCATTCTGGGACCCCGGCCACTCCAGGCCTATGCGTGAGCCTACAGATTCAGAAAGGCCTGGGTCCTGAGGACGCCCATACCGAGACCCAAGCCACTTGGTGGCATGATGTGCGCAAGTGGTCGCCCCACCCCCAGCTGCTTGGCTCCTGCATATGCAAATTAACCTGCCATCTTTGTTGGGTTAATTTGAATACTCAGTCCTGATTGGCTGTGGGGCATCACAAAGGAACTGTCAATTTGCATCTTTCTCTTTTATTAGTGTAGATAGTAGTAATAGTCATAGTAATAATCTAATCTAATAAAAGTGTAATATTGAAATTGACCGTTTCTTTGGGATGCCTAAGCCACACACACCAGCCAATCAGAGCAGCTGTATGCAAATTAACCCAGCCAAGATGGAGTCTGGCACCCACAGAGCTGCTAGAGTAAACAGGCAGCATCCTTTGCAGCAGGAGTAAAACTGTTTGCTGGCTGCCTGGGTTTCTCCTGGCTCCAGGCTACATCATATTTGCAACAGTGTCTCAATTATAGAAGCCACGAGCTGAAGCCAGCAGGAGGCATCCTTACCTGCCTAGGCCTCAGCTTAAAGGAACAGTGTATCAATTATAGAAGATAAGTAAACCCCAGAAACCTGCTTCCAGCCAACCTTGCTGGGACATTGGGTCAATGGGAGCTGTGGGCAGCCTGAAAGCCAGAAAACAGCCATCAGCCCCTCACCCAGGCTGGCCAGGTACCCCAGTAGGACCCAAAACCTGAAGGGACTGTGGGCAGCCTGACAGCCAGAAAACAGCCCTCAGGCCCACACCCAGGCTGGCCAGGTAGCCCAGTAGGGGTCCAAAACCTGAAAGGGCTGTGAGCAGCTTGAAAATGGCCCTCAGCTTGTCACCCAGGCTTGCCACACCCTAATGGGGTAAGGGTCCACACTGGGAAGCTTGGCCAGCCTGTAAACAGCCATCATCCCCTCACCCAGGCTGGGCAGGCACACTAGCAGGTGGACATCCCCAGAGGGGTCCCAGACTGTGAGAGGGCACAGGCCAGGCTGAGGGACCTCCCGAGTGCACAAATTTTTGTGCACTGGACTCCTAGTCTTATATAATAAATATGCTAAGTGTCCAGTCATCTATTCAACCAATCAAAGCGTAATATGCTACACTAGCTGGTTTGGCTCAGTGGATAGAGCATTGACCTGCAGATCAAATGGTCCTGGGTTTGATTCTGATCAAGAGTACCTTTGTTGCAGGCTCCTCACCTGTCATGGCTTGTGTAGGAGGCAACCAATTAATGTGTTTCTCTTCATTGATGTTTCTCTCTATTAGGTGAGGATAAAAAAAAAGACACACATAATATGCTAATGATATGCTAAGGCTGCTCAACCACTTGCTATGATGTGAACTGACCTCCAGGAGGCAGAATCTCTGACCAGTAGGTTAGCTTGCTGCTGGGGTCCAACCAATCGGTACTGAACAAGATAGGCTGGACACACTCTGGAGCCCTCCTGTAGACCCTCCTTAGTTGGCCAACCTCCTGTGTCCCTCCCCAGCCCTGATAGTCCACTGGTGGGGTCCCTCAGCCTGGCTTGTGCCTTTTTACAATCCAGAAGCCCTCAGAAGATGTTGGAGAGCTGGTTTCAGCCCAATCCCTCAGGCCAGGCCGAGGGATCCTACTGGTACATGAATTTGTGCACCAGGCCTCTAGTCCTATCTAAGCAAAGAGTAATATGCAAATTGACCATCAAAAGATGGCTTCCCCCATGTGGTCAAAGATGGATGTCCCATGAGGTCAAAGATGGCCACCAAAAGATGGCCTGCAGGGGAAGGCAGCTGGGGGGGACCCAGGCCTGCAAGAGAGTGCAGTTGGGGGGGACCCAGGCCTGCAGAGGAGGACAGTTAGGAGGGACCAGGCTGGCAGAGAAGGGCAGTTGGGGGGAACCCAGGCCTGCAGGGTAGGACAGTTGGGAGGGACCGAGGCCTGCAGGGGAGGACAGTTGGGGGAAACCATCCTGTCAGGGCAAGAGAAGTTAGGGGCAATCAGGCCGGCACAGGAGCAGTTAGGCATTGATCAGGCTGGCAGGGGAGTGGTTAGGGGAAATCAGCAGGCGAAAGGTTAGGAGCCAGCAGTCCTGCATTATGAAAGGGATGTCCAACTGCCCATTTTGGCCCAATCTCACCAGTACGGGCAGTCGGACATCCCTCAAGGGGTCCCAGATTGGAAAGGGTGCAGGATGGGCTGAGGGACACTACCCCATCCCCCACTCCCACTCTTTGCACAAATTTCGTGCACCGGGCCTCTAGTAATAATATAATAGTAATTCAACTTTTGTTATATATAACCTCATTAAAAATTTACAACAGGGTGAAGAATTGGTAGCATTATTTATGGATAAGAAGCCTAGATTTAGGGATGTTTACTAACATGTGGTCTAACTTCCCATAATTGAAGAGGAAAGAAGGCATTAGATCCCAGACTCAAATAACCCACAATATATCAATCACTCTGTTTGGCACTGAGGACACAACTGTAACTAAAAAAGACAAAGGCCTATTAGCAGTTTTACCTCTAAAATATATCTGCCTTATGTTATTCGCTGAGCCAGGATCTTTCCATACTCTGCTAACATGCTTCTATGCTAATATACTAAAGCCAAAGAGATTCTTGACATTATAGTAATGGCAGAAGGGGATGGGTTTCAGCCCACTATGGATGCTGGGGACTTTACTTTTTGTACCAACAAAATAACTCTCATGTCAGAAAATCTACCATCAATTGCTGGGAGTTGCAAATGTACTTGGACCATTAGAAAGGGAAATATGTGTGCAGTGCAGTTCAAATGGGATCTGGGACGGTCAAAAAGGAACCTTGGTAAGAAGATACCCAGACAACAACTCAGTGAGCTACTGATGGAAGAACCTCCACTAAAACAGTAACACCAGCATGTCAAACTTGAGATCCACAGGCCACATGCAGCCTACAACAAATATTTTTGTGGCCCAGCCAATATAATGTAATGTAAGAAACTTTTTAAAAAAAATTTCATAACTTTTTACAATATCATCCTATCTAATAAGAGTAATGTGCAAATTAAGTGTCACTCCATCACAAAGATAGCTGCCCCCATGGCCACGAGATGGCAGCACCCATAGCCACAAGATGGTAGTGCCCATAGCCACAACATGACCACCCCATAGCCAAAATATGGTGGCGCCTATAGCCACATCCTATCTTATAAAAGAGTAATATGCAAATTAGGAGTCACTGTCACCAAGATGGCTGCCCCTGTAGCCACAAGATGGTAGAGCCCAGTCTGGCTCAGCCCCGCCACTGAAGTTATCAGGCCTGTTAGCCAGGCAGGTGGCAGGGGAGGTGGGGTCCCAAGGGGTGGAACAGGAAATCAGAGGGGGCTGGGGGTCCCCTGCCCAGACCAGAGGCTTTAGGCAAGCGCAAGAGTGGAGCTGGTGATCAGAGGGGCCAGGCCTGGCAGGGGCAAGGCCAGAGATCACAGGGGCCTGGATTCCGCAGAGCCAGTGATTGGAGGTACGGGGGGGAGCCTGCAATCACAGGGGTCTGGGCACTGGTAGAGCCAGAAAAGCAGGGGTTTGGGGGTCCTTTGCCCAGGCCTGCATCCTCAGCCAGAGCTTACAGGCCTGGGCAGGGGTGGAGCCAGTGATCAGAGTGAACTACAGAGGAAAAAGGTTTTCTTACCACTCATTGGCTAAGCTCCCTGTATGCCACTGCTAATATTCTTAGTAACTTGGGTAATAAGAATCCAAAAAGGTGATCTAGGGTTTTTCCACCACACTCCTGGAGAAAAAAAAAATGAAGGCCTGCTGCTGGAGGGCTAAGAAATGTCATATCTTGCCCTAGCTGGTTTGGCTCAGTGCATAATGACTCAGCCTGCTGACTGCAGGGTCTGGGTTCAATTCTGACCAAGGGCATGTACCTAGGTTGCAGGCTCCTCCTTGGCCAGGGCCCAGGTCAGGGCATACACAGGAGGCAAACAATCAAAGTGTTCCTCTCACTTTGATGTTTCTCTCTGTTTTTCCCTTCTCTTCCACATTCTCTAATAATCAATGGAAACATATCCTCAGGTAAAGATAAAAAAGAAAGAAAGAAATATCATATCCTATGAAAGACACATCTTGAAAATGCCTAAAAAAGTTGTCATTTTTTCATGGTGAAAAGACTGAAGTCCGTGTTGATAAAAATACCTTGGTGGCTGTGGTGACTGGCAGGGGCTACAGCAGCAGGGTGATGGGGCTGGTGGCTTCCCCTGATTAGTCTGGTCATCTCCCACAAAGGGAGGCCAGAGTGTGGCTTAGGCCAGCCCCCCAAGGGGAGCAGGGAGCGGGCCTAAGCTGTCAGTAGGACACTACCTGAGAGCTCCCAGTATGTGAGAGGGGGCAGGCTGGGCTGAGGAACACCCCACCCCCCATGCACGAATTTCGTGCACCAGGCCCCTAGTGTTATAATTATTAATAGTAAACTACAACGCTCCCTAATGACTAATTACTATAATCATACTGCATTCATTTCCCTTAATGCCTTACATGCAGGTGCACCATTTCTCTCCACTAATACTAGCAGTGAATATTTTAGTAGCCAATTGCCACATCATTAGTCTTGGACTGACTTGTTTGGTGTGCAACAGGAAATATTTCACTTTTAGAAAACAAGAAAAACAGGTTTATTTGCATTACACTTATTCATTTGTACAGTTATTCAGTGTCTGGTAAGTTAATGTTCAAGAAAAAAATATTAATTTTTATTAAAATTTTCTATTATTTTATGCTAATGATTACTCATTTATTTCAGCCCTTTGTATTCACCATGTCTCTATCAAAATAAACCTACATTTCTATGAAAATTGAAATTTTTGGTTTTTGTGGCCCACATAAACTTAAACCTTATTTGGCCTGTACTAGCCTTTGAGTTTGACATGCTTGCTGTAACAAGTTCAACTAGATGACTCCTCAGCATAGGACACACTCAGTGCTCACTCCATGAGCAACAAAGCTTCAAGACATCAGATGATCTTTCATTTGACTCTCTGGAGCTGGAACCAGAAGATACTGGCGGTCCTGCTGCTACTGAATTCACTCTCCGCAGACCCCTTAGCAGCCCCAGAGGGACTCTCTAAAGAGACACATCCATCCAATTCTTGTCTACCTTCCTGAAGCCCACCTGCAGTTCATCTAGCCTGGATGCTAGGACCAAGCCATATAGTCTTCCTTGATCTTTATTCCAACCTTTTGCTCAGAAGTATGCTTTATCTCCTGCATTGTTCAGAGGCTTCTTTGCTTGATTTCCATGAGTCTTCCTTCTCCTAACAAAATCCTGTTCTTATATATTAAAAGACATTTTATAAACTACTGTCTAAATCATCTCAAAGAGCCTATTTTAAAAACATTTGTTTCATAAGAATTTTAATTTTTCCCAAAGCAATAGTATAATTCTGAATGAATATGCCAAGAATCTTATAGGGGAAGTGCTAAATGAAATGGGGCAATGCTTAATTTTATGAGACATTTTTTCCTACAATGGTTAATATTTATTGAATGCTAACCATATGCCAAGCATTCAACAAGAAGCCTCACTTGCTTTCGCATATGAAACATCATAAAATAATCCTATGTAGATGACTCTTCCAGAACACAGGTTTAAACTGGGCAGGTCCACTTACACGTGGATTTTTTTCCATATTCAATCAGACCCTCATGCCCCTGGGTTCCACATGCATGGATTCAACAAATCACATATCAACAACAGTATTTTCCATCCACAGTTGGAAGTGTGCAGAGGGCTGACTGTACGCACTGTTCTATGCCATGGATTTTGGTATCCACGGGGGTTTCTGGAGCCTCTAAGAGTACCAAGGGACCACTGCAGTTAAGTTTCTGAGGAGTCAAAGTTATACTGGGATTCTGCCTCTGTGGGAGGTTGGAGCTCCTAACCCTCATTGTTTAAGGGATGCCTGGCTGTGTGGTTCAGTGGCTGAGTGTTGACCCATGAACCAGGAGTCCTAGTGAGGGCAAATGCCCAGGTTACAGGCTCCATCTCCAGTAGAGGGCATACAAGAGGCAGCAGATCAATGATTCTCTCTCATCATTGATGTTTCTCTCTCTCTCTCTCTCTCTCTCTCTCTCTCTCTCTCTCTCTCTCTCTTTCTCTCTCTCTCTCTTTCTCTCTCTCCCTCTCTCTTTCTCTGAAATAAGTAGAAACATTTTTTAAAGGGTAGACTCTGTATAATGTACTATTATTATTCCCTTTTTACAAATTAAAATCTGATACTCAGGTAATATTCCCAAGTCTATTCAAATCAAATGCATAGTTTACTCCCATTGACATATCTTTAGTGGCCTTCATTTCCCTGAAAGACAAAATGAAAATCCTCTAATGTGACATGATGGCACTGCATATTTTGACCAACCTCTGTTTTTAGTATCATCTCTTCCCTCCCTAATCCTCATTTCTACCTATCCAACTAAACAAACATTTTGACTTTGATGATCGCCACAATTTTGTACACTTTAATATCATTTCTCATGCCTCAAATGTCTCTGTCCATTCCCGTTTAATTTAGAAAGTCCTACTTCTCAGAGTTTCATCCTTGTTCAAACGGCTTGGCTCAGCATTCCCCCAAGGAGAGTTAGGCACTTCCTTCTTAGTGTTTATCTGTCCATTCTTATCTTCTAGCACTCATCAAACTATAATTCTTAATCTCCAAGAGTGTTCCTCTCATTACTAGATTACTTCATGTGTACAAAGAGAGAGAGAAAAAAATATTAATCAGGCATCAAATGTATATCAAGTACAATAACTCATTATAACTTTCTCCCTATGTTTTTACCTGTAATTTAATCATTTAATCTTTATAGCTTTGGAATATATATCATTATATATATATATCTAAACTAATAAAAGCGAAATATTAAAATTAACCGTTTCTCTGAGACAGGGTAAGCCACGCCCACCAGCCAATCAGAGCGGCTGTATGCAAATTAGCCCAGCCAACATGGCGGCCGCCACTCACGGACCTGAGTAAACAGCCCTTTCCATTGCGGCAGGAGGGAAAGTGAAGCTGAGCCCCTCAGCTCAGCTCCGAT
>PVJC01005029.1:0-60890 GCA_004026665.1 Murina feae
ATAGCCAAAATTTAGAAGCAACTCAAGTGCCCATCATTACACGAGTAGGTAAGAAAACTGTGGTACATGTTTACGGTAGAATGATGGAATACTACTTGGCCATAAGAAAAGAAAAATAAAGAAATCTTACTTTTTGTGACAGCATCTTACTTTTTGTGACCTAGAGAGTATTAAGCTAAGTGAAATAAGCCAGTCAGAGAAAGAAAATAGCATATGATCTCACTTATATGTGGAATCTAATGAACAAAATGAACTAACAAGCGAAACAGAGACAGATTTATAGATATAGAAAACAGACTGACAGCTGTCAGAGATGAGGGATTCTGGGGGAAGTGGGTGAAAAGGTCAAGGCATTAAGCAAAAAATAAAACAAAATCATAGAGACAGGATTACCAGAGAGAAAGAGGAGGTAGAAGAGGATAAAGAGGGATAAATGGTTATGAAAGGAGACTTGACATGGGGTTGTGAACACACCATATAATTTACAGATGATGTAGCATAGAACTGTACACCTGAAACATATATAATGTTATTAACCAATGATACCCTAATAAATTCAATTAAAAAATAAGAGTTAAGTAGATTTTTTAAGAAGAAAGAAAAATATATGAAATCCATGTTGCCTCTCTAGCTCCCAATTTTCTCATCTCCAAAAAGAAGAGGTTCGTCCAAAATATTCTTTCTCTCTTTTTTAAAATATATTTTTATTGATTTCAGAGCGAAAGAGAGAGGGAGAGAGATATGTAAACATAAATGATGAAGAGAATCATTGATTGGCTGCCTCCTGCATGCCCCACACCGGGGATCGATCACACAATCTGGGCATGTGCCCTGAAAGGGAATCAAATCATGACCTCTGGGTTCATAGGTGGATGCTCAATCACTGAACCATGCCAACAGGCTTTCTCTCTCTCTTTATTGCAGTTTCAGAGATCATGAACGCAGCACATAGACAGTAGGAATTAGCTCTGGGGTTTGCTGCACTGCCTAAAATAATCAAGGTTAAGTAAAATACTATATCAATAATTCTAAACTCCACTCCTGAAATCATTTACCTAATGATATGATACAACTGAAACATCCCTGGTTTGCTGTACCAAATAAACCAAATTAAGAGCATAATTGAAGGTACATTTGTAATTTTTAGACATCATGCCCCAAACCTTAATGAACTCACCTGGAACTGCTTTCTACCATAACATGTATATTTATTTCAGAGCCTTAAGTATCTAGAAACAGACCAGGCAAATGATATTTAAGGCAAATTTCCAACTCTTAGACATTTAGAATAATTAATGAGAATTTTCTAGTGCCTCCAGCTGCCTTATATATTACAGTTTTTCAATGTGTTTAATGACTCAAAGAGAAGTTTTAGCACAAGAGCCTATGATAGTTTTCATAGTTCCTTTCTAATTGTACTAGTGGCTTGGTGCACATTGACAGGAAATTTATTAGAAGAAATATTTTAATGTTGCTATTTGCCCTTTCTCTATAATAGAAGGGTCAACCAAATTCACTATCAACAATGACAGATGGAAAAACACGCGTGTGATTGGTGCCAGTGAGAGCTTTATGTGTATTGCACATGCACAAGTCAACTTAGCCTTTTATATAGAGAGAAAAACTTGATTAATTAGACCTGCTTTCTGATTTAGCTAAACTCTTTCCAGCTCAGTGAAGCACCCCAATTTCTCTTTCAGGTAATTTTCAGCAACACAGCAGTAAATATCAACACAAAGCAGATTATTATTATAGATCATGCAGGGAGAAGAAAGAGTAAAATATTCACCTGCAGCAGTGTTTAACTATATTCTGTGTAGTGAGAAAACCTGAAGTCATTTTCAAGGTCCACCATTTCCTACTTATTTTCAATCAGGTCAAGTTTCTAAATCTCTGTTTTCTGTCTAATGAAAAGAAAATAGGATTCTACCAAGTCTCATATCTACCTACTCCAGGATCTCTGTGAAGATCAAATGAGATGAGGCACACACACACAAAAAAAAATGCTTCACAGATACTTGGTTACACTGTAAATGTTTCCCCCTGTGTATAAAGCAAGTTGTGTTCCTGGGCTGCAGAAACTGCAAGGAGGCTAGTCGCTAGGGAGAGGAAGTCAGGTGCTGCTATGTAATGTCATTACCCAGCACCCAGAGCGACCATTCCCAGGCTGGCCATTGGGTCCCAGCAGTGTCAGCTGTTATTTGGTGGGGTGTAGCTCCAGGGTGGTAGTGGGGCCTATGTCTCACTTGGGGGAAACGGAGTGTTGCTTTGTCAACCAGGTCCACGCTGCCCTTTCTCTATAAATAGCAAGTGTGTGTCTTGGCAGTTCCTGCATTGAGCATCTGCCCCCCTGGTGGTCAGTGTGCATCACAGCAACTGGTCAGACAGTGGGAAGGACACTTAACATATTAGCCTTTTATATATATAGATTATCTATAATAGCACATTGGGCAAGGACCAAAGAAAATCTTGGATGACAAAATTCAATGCTAAAAAAAATTTGATAAGCTGTTGGTGGATGCAAGCTAACACAATTTTTTATTAGAGATATATGTGGAAATAAGCATTTAGGTCGAAATATTAAACCATACAAGTCAGTTTAGTGAGGGTCCTTAGTGACCAAAAGACAAAATGTTCATGAACAGCAAGCTGAATATGTGTTAACATTTAGAGGGTTAGGTTTGGGGTTAGGATTAGGGTTAGGGTTAAGGTTAAATTTAGATTTATTTTAGGAAGGAGATTATAATGTGGTCCCGTCCAGGGCCAGGTTCAAGGGTGTGAGACAGTGCAGTCATGCAAAGCCAGCATTTGCAAGCATAGCAAGGCCCCAACTTGGTTTACCACCCTGTTGCCCTATTGCTACTGGCCTGAAACGCTTAACAATTGTTGATCGAAGTGCCTTGCATTTTAATTTTGCACTGGGTCCCACTAATTATGTAACCTTATTCGCATTCTGAAAAAGCTCCATAAAGAAAACATTAAATACCATGAACACCGTGGCCCAGGAAATACAGAAATATTAATTTAAATAGAATGTTGAGAAGAGTGAAGGTGCAGTTCTCTCCATTCAAGAAGAGCCACTTACTTCACAGTTGCATGTCAATTGCTCACAGCCCACCATGCTAATCTCTGTACCACCTTCTTCTTAACCTTGCATCTGTGCCTGTCAGTAATGTTAAAACACTGTTAAATAAATTCAACATGCTTAACTCTGCTTAAAAATCAAGATCACAGAAAATTGTATTTGAATCTGTATAATTTCCTGCACGCTCTAACCCAAACTGCCAATCTGTTTTAAGTGAGAGCTTCACATGATGAGGAAGGGGGAAGTGGGGAGACTAAGTCAGTGAAAGACTCACCAGCTTCCAAACTGTCCATCATTCAGCATTTTATTTTATGTAGATATTCATGGAAGGTTAGAAATTACCATAAACTTAAAAACTAATGATTAGTCGAGTAAAACAGTTAATCTAATTACTTACATGGCTAACTGATCTAGTCTGAATAAGAGGAAGACCATCTAAGCATATGAAGAAAACATACTGAAAAAGATAACTTTCTTTTTTGATCAGTGAAAGAGAAATGATGATTCAATGCAGCACAATTGACTACAAAAACAGAATTCTGGTTGGCATGGTCTCTTTTATCATAAATAAAACCAATTTTTGGGGGGGTGATGTGAGTGGTCAACAGGGAATGAGAACATGAACAAATATGGCAATATTTTACTTTTCCTAAAACTCAACCTCATGATTGACCAAGTAGGATCAATTAAGGGTTGATCAATCAAACAATATATCTAATATTTGGCAGAAAATAGCAAAATGTAACTCACTTCGAATATATCTACACTTCACCCATCTTTTTACAGATTGTTTATAGGGATAATGAATTATCCATTACCCTATAAAAGCAAAGAGAAAATTGTTGCTTAATAAGAAACCTTAATTCTTTGAATTAAGATTTTTAAAAATTATTGTAGTTGATATACAATACTGTATTCGTTTCAGGTGTACAACAAAGTGATTTGACATTTATGTACCTTAAAATCTGACAAGTCTATTAAACCATCACCATGCAAAGTTATTACCATATTATTGACTATATTCTCTGTGTTGTCCCTCATGTTCCTGGTAGCATTATTTGTAATAGTCAAGATATGGAAGCAATGTAAGTGTCCACGAATAGATAAATGGATAAATAATATGTGGTACATATAATAGAATATTAGTCATAAGAAAGAATAAAATCTTGCCATTGTGACAACATGGATGTAACCAGAGGGTATTACACTAAGTGAAATAAGTCAGACAAAGACTGTATGATTTCAGCTATATGTGGAATCAAAAAAAAAAACCCCAAATGAATAAAATAAAACAGAATTACGTTTTTAAGCTGATTGCATAAACTGATATTCTACAGTTAATGTAAAATGTTGTATGCTTTCCACTTATAATGGAAAATGCAACAGTTCATAGGCAATATTACCTTTCATCTAATTAATATTGATAGGTAAATTATTATTAGTTAGAACAATGCCAAAAGATTCCCAAAGAGCTAATAACTTTCTAATACCAGGTAGTTTAGACATTCCTGTGGTCTGATATAATATGGGATAAAACTGAATAATAGGATTTAGCAACTGATTGTGACTTTAGCAATCACCTTATGCAGTTACCTCAAGAAACAAATGAGAAACAATTATGACCCAAATATGTTAAGTGACTAGGTCATGTTTATGCAGGTAATTAGCAGCAAAGACTGAAATCAAACCTTGGATATTTTCGTAATAAATCCAACCTCTTCTCCATTGCATGTGCTGGCAATCCTCCAGAGACCACAACAAACAAAAATTTACATAATCAAGCTGTAATATTAGAAATTCATTCTAATATTAAGTGAAATAATGTAATAAAAGTATTAATACACAGTGTAATTCCAACAAAAAAGAATTATCTATACTAATAAAAGGGTAATATGCTAATTAGACATCCTTCCAGATGCCCTTCCAGTCAAAGCCACAGTGATGGGGGCTGAGGCAGAGGTGGTTAAGGGTCATCAGGCCAGCAGGGGAGAGCAGTTAGGGGCAATCAGGCCAGCAGGCAGAGTTGTTAGGGGTAATCAGGCAGGCAGGCAGATGAGCGGTTAAGAGCCAGTGGTCCCAGATTGCGAGAGAACCACAGGGATTGGGCCTAAACTGGCAGTCGGACATCCTGTGGGATAAGGCCTAAACTGGCAGTTGTACATCCCCTGAGGGGTCCTGGATTAGAGAGGGTGCAGTCCAGGCTGAGGGACTCTCCCTCCCTCCTGTGCATGAATTTCATGCACCAGGCCACTAGTGTATAATGATAATAGTAATCCTCTCTAGGTAAGGGGATTAGAGATAGTATTACTATCTTCTTTATAATTTCCTGTATTTTCTATAATTTATAATTGTAATAATATTAATTATATACATAAAGGGTATCTATTATTTATAGGAAAATAATTATTCTATTTATATTATAGACATGGTATTCTACACTATGTCATTCTATAAATAAAAACACATTACATATAGTTTAATATGTAATTATAAAATACATATTACATATAGTTGACTATAATATACTTATATTCATTTATTATAGAAAACCTTTATCAGTGTTTTCTAAAATATTATTTAACATAAGTTCATTAGGATGACCCTCATAAAAAGAGGTTGGTGAAGAAATCAGCTTTGGAAATACTGCATACTCTTATTTCCAATTTAATGATTCACAATTTACACTAGCATGTTAACAGTTTCAAGACATGCCACTGTAAAACAAAACAAAACAAAACAAAAAACCCTTAAGTTTCTTTAAATCAGCATTTTCCTCTCTTATCTGACCGTTATGAGGCACATGGTATACTTACTAAATAAAGTTTCATAAAACACAGTTGTACAACCTCAAATCTCCTTAAAGTACTAAATTATCCACTCACAGGAAGGTCAATAACATAAGGCCCTTAACTGAGTATTGCTTAAACACATTTTATGGTACATTTATGAAACGAACTGTAGATTTGAAATGTATAAATTTTGGTTCCTTTTTAAGCCTTTAAGTATGTGATGAAATAAGTAATAAGAAGTGATTTCTATGAGTTAACACTGTAAATTTTCACTCATTGATTTTAATGTTGACGATGATTAATTTTAATTTTTCTCTGCTCCAAGCTTTCTTACAGAAGATCAATAATATGATAATTAAGAACATCAATTTAAGCAAGGCCAGCACCATATCACTTTCTCCTTTTTATCTTGGTCTGGACTCTAGTGTTTCGAATGGGATTGGTTCAATGACTTTATTTCCATACCCAGGGCACCAAACCAGCCTATGGACTTCAGAATTCAAGAGCTTGAAACATCACTTGAATATTTAGATCTTCTTCATTTCTCTTCCTTCTAAAAACTCATCCCATATTTATACTATTTCTATTCAAATGTTTCCATTTACCTCAACTGCAGAAGTTTCTTAGCCTCTTTATGACTTGGTTCTTTCATCTCCTCATCTATAAAATAGGAAGCAGAATGGTACCTATCATTCTCCTTTATGAAGATGGAATGAGAAACTACATGACATATGCTTAGAACAGCGCATGACACATAGTAATAAGCACTGAGTGTTAGGTATTCACCTCAAATGGGATATAATTTTTCTCTTCCTCTTTCCTGTCATGGGGAACACTGTCTTCTCTCAGTAATGCAACAAGAAAATTATAGTACCATCTTTACTCTGTTTCACTTTTATTTTCTCAACTTACTACACACACACAATACACAAAAATTCACCTTCATCATTCCCACATTACACACACACACACACACACACTTATACCACACAATGTGCTTATTATGCAGTCCACTTAAATGTCCTTTGAATTTTTCCTTTGAAATCACTGTTAAATCTATCCCTTTAATTCCATCTTCTCACTACTGAGTCAAAACCCATTCCCTACCCTAGCCAGTCTGCCTCAATGGATACAGCATCAGCCTGCGGACTGAAGGGTTCCAGGTTCAATTCCGGTAAAAGTCACATGCCCGGGTTGCAGACTCAATCCCCAGTGGGGGGCATGCAGAAGTCAGCTGATCAATGATTCTCTCTCATCATTGATATTTCTCTCTCTCTCCCTTTTCCTTCCTCACTGGAATAAATAAAATTTTAAAATAAAAATAAAAAAATATTCTCTTACACCTGGAGTAATATTATAGCAGAGTGCTTGGTCTCCATACTTGAAAATGATTTCTCCCCCAATGTATCCTGAAAATAATATTCTCTAAAATTTGATTTGATCAGCTCAAGAGCTATTACTAACCTCCCATTTCTTACAGGATAAAATCTGAACTCTAAAGACCATTGCAGACATTCTATAAATAGGCCAAGAGTTCTATTTCGGCCCTAACCAGTTTGGCTCGGTGCATAGAGCGCCGGCCTGCAGACTGAAGAGTCCCAGGTTTGATTCCGGTCAAGGGCAAGTGCCTTAGTTGCAGGCACATCCCCAGTAGGGAGTGTGCAGGAGGCAGCTGGTCGATGTTTCTCTCTCATTGATGTTTCTAACTCTCTATTCCTCTCCCTTCCTCTCTGTAAAAAATCAATAATATTTTTTTTAAAAAAGAGTTCTATTTCGCACTCCCTAAGTGAAATCTCCACTCCAACTTTCACTTATGCTATGCCACTGGTGTGAAATAATCAGGTCCCTCTTCTGTGGCTTGTCAAATGGGGCTAGCTGATCTTAAAGACTCAGCTCAAATCACATTTCTTTATGAATCCTCCCTGGATATTTTCATTCCCATGCAAACCTTTGATCATCTTCTGCATCTTTGGCAATTCCTTAAAATGGCCTACTTAACATTACACATTTTGGGGGAGAAGACAATCTTATTTTAAGTGTATGTAATGAATTGTCATATGTTTGGGCAGAACTGTGCAAGGACATACCTGAAGCAGCAGCGATGCCATCACAACCTTCAAAGACTAGTTCTCGTTTAAAGATTAGTAAGGTTTGCATTCAATTAACGTTTGTCAAACTAAAATTTTTAAGAAAGATATTTTTTTCTTTTAGAAACTATATAGGTACATGATGGAAAGTTGGCAAAATTCATAAGAGTAGAGGAAAGAATTAAAAATTCCATAGCACATTATTAAAATGGTTAGTATTTTGGTATATATCCTTCCAATTTTTTTTCACACAAATCTTTGGATGTTTGCTTGACCTTTTTTTGAGTTAAATTCCTATTTTTACCCTGATCCTTAGCCCTAATGTAATGAGCAGGAACATCACATTTTAATAGCGTTTTAAAGGATTACATTGCATTTCATCAAGAGAGTAAAACAGAACGCTCATCCCTTCTACTATGGTTGACTGTTTGGATTATTTCCATCTTTGTAAACAGAATTTTTAAAGGGCTCCACTCAAGCTATTCCATGGAGATAGGCAAGCTTCTTGCCCATAATGCGCTAAAGTAGGGAGCTGCCAATTTTCCAGTTAATTTAATAGGTGGCACTAGCCCAGTCTCACAGCATGAGAATATGGATTGAATTTGATGCCAAGTGAACCAAAGGAGAAGGTGTCCCTGTCTTCCAAACAAATGGAGGTTTTTGTTTAAGACTGTAGAGGCTGTTTTTCATGAAAATTTCCACATTTCTTTTTGAAAATTTCTATCTGCCATCCAAAAATACTTCAGCTACTTGCAAAGGCGCAGGTTGCCCTACATGTTAAGAAAATATGGTTCCAAGGTCCCTTTTCTCCTCTACCACCTTGTTCTGTGTCAGGAGGAGTGAGTGACTTGTAACCTTTACTTTTTGACACAAGGGTCACATTCATAACAGATTCAGAGTCTTGCAGTAGCTGCTAACTGGAATTCCTGCCCAAATAGTGCTGACATACTCCAGTGCCCAAGGCTGTTGCCTTCACAGGCCTGGGCGAGCAGAAGTGAGCTCAGTGGCATTTTTTCTTCTTCTTTGTTACCCTTGACTTCAATTCTATTAATTCTGCAACAGAAAGTTCAATTGGAAGGACAAATTCAATACTGTATTGTGGTACATTTGCTTAATTTAACTTTCCTACAGAAATATGTAGTAAAATCTGATACATAATTTCTTTAATCACTGCCAAAAATTATTGATCAAATTAACTTATACAATAAAAATTTGAAATGGTGAACTGAAAATATAGATTTTTCTACTAAACCGTCAGGTTGTATCCATGAGTTAAACATGGCAAAAGGTCTTCTATTTACGGGAAATGAGACATGCATCATCTTTTATCCTCACTTTCAGGACCACTGTGTAGATCCGGTAGTCTTATTTATGCCTGGAGTTGAAACCCCTAGGTTAAAGTGCTCAAATTATTCTCTTTAATAAGAATGTCTTTAGAGTCACCGGTTTCTTTACCTGTACAGACACACTCAACTTTTAAGATTTGGATGAAATCCCCCCTCATCCATGAAGCTTTTCATGATTTTCTCCGCTGGAAAAAGTTGTCTCCTAGACTTCCATAGCAATTTTCCTTGTGTCTTACAGCATCCTAGCTGGGTACAAAGTATTTTTACATGTTTTCTACACATGCATATTCTTTTATTATTAACTAGGGGCCCAGTGCACAAAAATTTGTGCACTCGGGGGCGGGGGGAGGGGGGAGAGTCCCTCAGCCCAGCCTGTGTCCTCTCGCAGTCTGGGACCCCTTGGGGGATGTCCACCTGCTGGTATGCCTGGCCAGCCTGGGTGAGGGGCTGATGGCTGTTTTCAGGCTGACCACAGCCCATTCAGGGTTTGTGTCCCTTCTGGGGTGCCTGGCCAGCCTGAGTGAGGGGCAGAGGGCCGTTTTCAGGCTACCCACAGTCCCTTCAGGGTTTAGGTCCCTACTGGGGTGCCTGGCTGGAAGCAGGTATCTGGGATTTATTTAACTTCTATAATTGAAACTTTGTTTCCTTGGTCCTCTGCTCAAAGCCTCAGTTGCCCCTGGCAACCCAAGGTCCCAGCTGGCAGATATCTGGGGTTTGTTTATCTTCTATAATTGAAACTTTGTAGCCTTGAGTAGAGCTCAGGGCCAGCAGGGTCCTTGCTTCCTCCATTGCCTGGGACAACTCCAGCTCCATGGCCACCACCATCTTAGTTAATTTTCATATTTGCTCCTGATTGGTTGGTGGGTGTGGCTTGTTGGTATAACAGAGTGAGGGCTAATTTGCATATTACTCTTTTATTAGATTAGATTTTTGAGAAAGATGAGAGATGAGACAGAGAGAGAGAGAGAGAGAGAGAGAGAGAGAGACAGAGACATTAATTTGTTGTCTCACATCTTTATGTATTCATTGGTTGATTCTTATAAGTGCCCTGACCAGACATAAAACCCACAACTGTGGCTTATTATGATGACACTCTAACCAACTGAGCTATCCAGCCAATATGCTTTTAAGTAATTGATGCTAAAACCCATCACTAACCTTATATCTCCAAAGTCTCTCAAAGAAAGGGGAATCATTATAAAGCCAGGTGGTTCATTTTTTCAAAATATATTTTATTGATTTTTTACAGAGGGGAAGGGAGAAGGATAGAGAGTTAGAAACACCAATGAGAACATTCATCAGCTGCCTCCTGCACACCCACTACTGGGAATGTGCCCGCAACCCAGGTATATGCCCTTGACCGGAATCGAACCTGGGGCCCTTCAGTCCACAGACCGATGCTCTATCCACTGAGCCAAACCGATTAGGGCAAGGTGGTTCATTTTTAAAGCTTAAAGTGGTATGAGCCATGTTAGCCAACGGTCCCACAGTTTAACACTGCTGTCAGAAACATCTTTGTCCTGATTATTCTCAGCTGGGTGAAATAAATACATAACAAACACGTGCAGACGTATGACAATGACGAGAGAATCAAAAGACAGAAAAACTTTTCCAGGGTTGGCAGTGTTAACAACGTCACTCAAGAATACTTGAGTTACGCATACTCTGCAATGAAACAGGCAACAGCCCTGCCTTTATCCTCTCCCATTGTAATTGACAGCTTTTCTTCACATTCTCCGGCCTCCGTCCACATGAACCCACCTTTGATGGGTACAGCTGCAATTTGACTACAGTTTAAGGAGCTGGTGACTGTAACTCAGGGTCACCTGGGCACCATTGCACTGCTCTTCAGGGACAAGTTCCAGGAGTTACAGATGTTGGCTGCAGCGTGCACCTTTCAGAGATGAAAGCAGATTGCGAGCCACTCCTGCAGCAGCACAGGTACTAATTTTATAGGTCAGTATTCCCACTCCTCAAAACAACCGAGACCAAGAAATATCAGTATTTTCTCTTTCAGAGAAACTACACCGAGAAAATGTGATGTAACGTAGAGTGACCCGAGACTATGTTGCTTGTCAGAATCCTATAATGGAACTCCCTGCGAACATCAGGTGTGAGGAGTGTCCGTGGGAAAGCCTGGGACTATTACCTGCAGAACCCTGACGAAATGTTGCAGTCTTTATAGGGAGGTTCAACAGGAATGAAAATTCTGAATAGATTTTTAACATTTTAAGTATCTAGATTGCAGCATATCTTTTCTACGTACACACGCATACACACAAACACACACACAGTCAACCCTTGAAAAAACATGGGAATTACAGTAACAAATCCACCTTGATATTGAAAATCCACATATAATTGGTCAATCCTAAACATACACAGATTCCCAACCACATATTGAAAATACAGCCCAAACATATGTATGTATATGTACATCATATACACACAAACATGTATGTATAAATGTATGTTATTATATTATATCATTGAGAGAGAGAGAGAGAGAGAGACAGAGAGGCTCAGACACCTGAGGGTAGAGACAGGAAGGGATCAGGATGAGGCTGGCAGAGACCACATAAACACATCCATCCTTTTTGCTGACATGGGAAGCACTGACCATGTTCAGCCATGGCTATGCCCAAGGGATTATATTAATTCCTATTAATAATATACTTCCTATCTACATAGGATTACTTGCATACAGAATTTACCTGCGGGCCTGCCATGGGCTCTTGCAGCCCCTTAAGAAACCATGAAGAACAAAGTACTTCTATTTCTCCCCACACATCTCCTCATGTGATTTGTTTCTGAGATATGTTGAAGATATTACAAATGAAATTATTTGACCATAAAAATGTTTCCAGATAAACACTTTTGTAAGCCTCTGGGAATAGAAAAGCAATACTGCTTTGTATAGAAGAGATCTTTACAGTCCAAGGCAGTCTCCTGACTTAGAATGTACGTGAATCAACAATCCCCAAGTCCAAGTTTACCTTTCCTTCCCATGATGACATGAATGTAATTTCTGGCAAGGAAGAAATTTCAAGTTTTCATTTTATCTGTTCCTGCTAAGCAGGTCAAGGTGACCTAAGGATGTATGAAATAGATACGACACAATGACCTTCGCATCCCTTAGTTTTCCTCTCTGCAAACAACTCTGCTATTCTGATGGTTGAATGTGGGGACCTTGCAAAATGGCCAGAGAGGATCTAAGTGAGCAAACTTTGTTTGCTTCTTAAAATTCAGGCTCAGTAGTAGGAAGCAGAAATCTTGTTTAGTGGCAAGATAATACTGATGGTGATGATGACTTTGGAACATATGGCCCAATTTACTCTAATATAGTAATGAGAAATGTCAGAATCAAAAAGAAAAAAAAAGCCAATTTTGTTTTGGATGAAAGAAAAACTTAAATACAATAAGTTGCTTATTAGATATACCTTTTGGTTCAATACAAAGTACAGATTTGCCTAAAGAACATAGAATTATGACTTTGGGGCCATAACATAAAAGCAGGCTCAAACTAACTTAGCTTTGATAAGTGCCCTATCACATGAATAAAAATCCTTCAAATAGTTAAATTCATTGGTGGGGATTTTGTACAGACTCCCCCAAAACACTGCTTTAATCCTGATTTTTTTTACTAATAAAATAAATAAAAATCCTTTCTGTGCTCAAAGACACAGATCAATCAAATGATCCCAAGGATTAGATTTAAAACAGTAAGTAATCAAAACAGGGATTCGAAGTGAGGTTTAAGATGGTAAAGGAGTTAGACACCTGAGCACTGAAATAGACTGCAGAGAGGCTTTTAAAAATATTAACATTTGATTTCCCCCCTAAGTAATAATGGTTTAGAACTTAGAGGGCTATAAAAATCCCTGTGACAATAAAGTGCTCACAGGACACGGGGACACACATTTAAATTTCAGCGAGTAAACGTACTGACAACTTCACTCTTGGTTTACTTTCACACATTTTGTTGCAAGTACAACTTTCTGAATACAGTAAAACTGCTATAAACTGACATGCATTGGGACACAGGTGCTAGTTCATTGGATACCATGGCTAAGGTAGTATTCATTGACTATGGTGTTTAAGATTTGTTTGTTTGTTTTACAATAAACACTACAATTCAATTTTTTTTCAAAAATTAGCTAATTTTCCAGTTTCAGTACAAGAATGTAATAATACTGATTATTCTCAGATACAGACATATTGTACCATCTTTATGTTTTGTGATCCAGAAATGTAATGTTCAGCATATAAAACATGGAAAGTTAGGTGTGTTTTTTTTCTGTTTTACCTAAGGTATTCCTCTAGATATCGCTTGTTAATCAAATTTCTTGTATCAGTTTGTTCTCTTATTATTTTTCAAAAGTAGAACTCAGTAATTAAAAGGGCTGGTGAATTGGTTTCCAGTCAGTCAAAGGTCTCCTATATGATCCCCCGGAATTGATAAAAATATAATTCAATTAGTGGCATAAACAAAACAAAAAATTGGAATTTTATCAGAAAGTGTCTTATGTCAAATGACCTAAAATCTAATCTCCAGTTGAATCTCACAGCGGTTATCAGCTATGAATTTAGATTAGGTGTCAAGTAGATCCTGGAAGTTTGGCTCCATTGTTGCTAGGTTTTAAAAAGTGAGAGTCAAATATCTGATATCTACTCTGAAAAATGATGGGCAGAAAAGTCAAACAAAAGCCAGTAATAAAGGGCTTTTATGTTTACAACTTTTATGTTTACAGTCATGGCATACAGAAGACAAGAGAGGTCTAAAATGCCATTTGCCAGGGTTGTCAGGTTAGAGACAGGAGAGATGAAAAGATGGACACTCCACATAGTTCCTGACAGGCAGCATGGCAGCCCTAGCACAGGTGTGTGTCCAGAGGAGGGTGAGGGCTGCCCCAAGCAGGCCATGTGAAGGACCTCTCCCTGTCTGCCTCTTCACCCGGCAGGGAACAGCTCCCTGGCTTTGTTATTGAGAAAACCATCTCTCTCTCCTTTGCAGTCCATGTGGCAGTGACTTCAGCCCAGGCCTCCAGGGATGAGCTATGACTAGGCTATGCCAATCACAGCATCGTGGTGTTTGCAGAAAGCAAGGGATGATGCCCTAAAGGGAAACTGTATGGGTTTGCGATTCCTGAAGAATGTCCAGGTATGGGTTTTCCACCAGCTCCTGTGGACTGGTATCTAGTAATATATCACATGGGTCTCTATCTTCTTTAGCGTTACTGCGGGTAGAGAAATCTTGAAGACAGAAATCCTGGACTGGAAAATAGTGTTCTTTCCTGAGGCTCTGAGCAAGGGTTCAGAGCAATCCAGAAGGAGTGGTGTTTAATTTGCCCCTCCCTACTTTCACACTGAGTGGTTGAGTCCACCAAGAAGAAACAGTAAGCAGGTACTATAGTAAAGATGGCATTAGTTCTTTGCTAGCCTGCTGTAGCAAGTCTTCAATATTGGATCAATATTCAATGAGGCATAAAAAGATGTCAACTACGTTAGCATTGCACTTACAGTGTTGACCAATATAGCACCACAAGAAAAAAATGAATAAAATATGTGTAGTGAAGGGAAGAATTAATACTGACATTTATTCCAGGCCACAAATGTTGGTATAAAAATATAAATATACAAATTATTAAATTAGTAAGAGAGATCAATAATAATATAAATTCAGAGCACAAAAATCAATAGCATTTCTAGGCATCAACAATTAGAAATGTATGACTTTAAAATGTTATTCACTGTAACAATGAAACTATAAAATACCTAGTATTTAACAAAAGATAGAAAATCTTTGTGTTTGTGTGTGTATATATACTTTAAAGACATAAATTAAAACCTGAAAAACTAGAGAGATGTGCCATCCATAGAGAGACCGAAAAATGCAAAATCACAAAGATATATTGATTCTCGACAAATTAATCTATAAATTCAAAGGAATTAAAATAAAAATGTCTGCATAATTCTTCATGGAATTGACAAAGGGATTCTAAAATCCTCATAGAAAAGTAAATGATCGATTACAGCCAAAACACTCCTAAAAAAGATTAATGTGGGTAGCTTGCCTTCTCAGCTATCAGGACTTGTTATGGAGACTTAGTAATTATAATTACATGAGTGTGCTGGTGGGCCCGGGACAGACAAATAGAAAACCAAAATAGAAGAATTAACACATGATAGATGGTACTGGAACAAGCGATTATTCACACGTACACAAATAATGTTATGCTTTCCACCTTTGGCCACATACAAAAATAAATCTATATCAGATAAATTCAAACTTAGCCCTAGCGGTTTGGCTCAGTGGATAGAGCATTGGCCTGTGGACTGAAGGGTCCCCGGTTCGATTCTGGCGAAGGGCGCATGCCCAGGTTGTGGACTCGATCCCCAACAGGGAGGAGGCAGCCGATCAATAACTTTCTGTCACATTGATGTTTCTCTCTCTCTCTCCCTCTTCCTTTCTCTCTGAAATCAATATTTTTTTTAAAAAAATTCAAACCTAAATTTGAAATGCAACTTACTTAAATTTTAGAAAAAAATTTAGATCTATAATTTTAAAAGTATCTCTTTAACGTAATTACTTTTAAAAATCATAATTCTTAAAAGATATATCTGACTACTTTAGAATTCAAAAATATATGTATAACACGTCATAAAAATATTAAAACTCAAGCAGATAAGGAGAAGATAGTTACAATGCTAAAAACAATAAGCAAATTATCTCTGGAATATACTGAAAGTTTTGACAATCTTTATAAAATAAAAATAATAGAAAGATAAAGTATATGATTGGAGATGTTATTTAAAAGGGCAGCTTAGCCCAGCTGGTGTGGCTCAGCAGTTGAGTGTCGACCCAGAAACCAAGAGATTATTGGTTCGATTCCTAGTCAGGGCATATGCAGGGGTTGAAAGCTCAAACCACATTCAGTTGGGGATATTCTGGAGGCAGCTGATGGATGATGTTCCTCTCTCACTGATGTTTCTACCTCTCTGTCCCTCTTCCTTCCTCTCTAAATATCAATGAAGACATATTTTAATAAATAAATAACAAAGGAAAGTTTAAGTTTCCAAAGCAGAAAAATATATTATACCTGACCAATAAAACAGGAAAACTAAAAAAAAATTAAAAATTAACCTGGGAGTTTTAACCTGCTCTGTGTCTGACCTGGGTCAGTTCACCACTCCTTGGGCAACCTGGTGGTCCCCTAGCCCAGGAGGTCACCATAATGATGCAGAATGCACTGTGGACACATGATTTGCATAGCACAGCAGAGCCCAGAACTCCTGGACTCACACAAGTCTCCTGCCTCAGCTTCCCAAGTACTTGAGACTACCAGAAGTGCCGAGTGGAAAAGGAAAAATTATGGAGACAGAAAAAAGATCAGTGGTTCCCAAGTGGGGAATGGAGAGAGGAATGAATAGAGGAGAGAATTTTTAGGGCAGTGAAAATACTCTGAGAGGTACTCTAATGACAGAGACATGCATGATATATTTATTTGTCCGAACCCTAAAAACCTTTAATTCCCAAGGAGAAAGTATGTATTGGATAAACAAACAATAATGTCTGAGGCAAAATATATCTATAAAAATTACATGATGTGTTTGTTTTTAAATGTTATAGAAATTACATCATTCTGAATATATCTGGTGAAACTTGCTTTTGCACTCAACATTATGTTATTAAGATTCATCATGTTAATACATAGGAGGGTAGCTCATTTATTTTAGTTGTTAATATTATTTCATAAAACTGTTACAGTAAGTTTTGAGTTCTATCAGAGAATGCATTATTCTGTGCCTTAAAAATCATAGCATTACAAAATAATTGCAAGATAATGGTATTAGCAACAGCAAGGGCTTCCATTTATTAAGCCTTTACCAGATGCCCAGCATTATGCTAACATTTATTATGTCATTTTATTTTATTCTCATGACCCCACAGCACCGTACTGCAAATCTCAATTCACAAATGGCAATGTGAGTCCTACAGTAGTAAGATGCATGACAAAGACCATACGTTTACTATGTTAAAGCCACAGTACTTCCAGAACCAGCACTGCTAGCTACTATGCCACCTTATGAGCGTGTTTTCTTTCTTAACAGCGGGACAATATCCTACAAGCTTCTAGGCCATCTTTAAAGGCTTCCTGGAAACTGCAATCTCAAAGATAAACAAAATCTATATTTTAAAACTCTCATGGCTTTTCTATTGTGACGATTCATTAACTTCTCTTTCCTAGTTATTCTTCTCAGCATATTTGAGATAATTGGTTATGCTGAGCTGGCAACTTCTGCACTTCCTCTTTTCATCTCACCCCTGGTAAGCACTGATAATGGAAGTTTATAGAGAGAAGTTTGATTAAAACTGCATCTCTAGGCTGGCCATTAATTCCGTAGATTGCATGTTAACCTGCTGTCAAAGCAAAAACTTAAAGGAGCTCCAATCATCAGGTAAAACTGCTGATGGAAGAAGAGGTCTTCACATCTTGGCTCCCTTCCTGAAGCCACTGTCATATACAATAGGAAATGTCCTGCTTTCCATGATAGCAGGCATCCTTGGGACTGTATCTGATTTCAAGTGCTTCCCTCTATTCAAAAAATGTTAGCTCCCAGCAGCCATGCTGAAGTCCACCAACCTGTGAGGCTAGCTGTGGTAGATGACGACCCAAGGTGGCATTTGGTTTCAAGTTGGACAAATCATACTCTGGCTCCCCTGAATTTAGAACTAAAAAGAGAGTCAGAGAGACTGGTAGGTGTTAGTAGGTAAACCACTTTAATTGTAACAATCTGGGAAGAAGGCCCACAGATGTGCAATCACATATTTGTCTATTCACTACCAAGGTCATAAAGCCAATCTGGTTTCAGTCCTTTCTAAGGATTTGAGTCAATTTCCCCTATACTTATTTAAACTAAGGAAAACAATCACTAAGCCTTCTTTTCTATCCCTTACCTGTGCTCTAAAGCAACCAGAACATTTCCATATGCATAATCTTAATTGATCTTTACAATTCAGAGTTTGGAACTCTGGTTGGGACTTAGCCAATATATAAGTGAGTAAGCTGAGGTTGGAAAGGTACCTTCTTCACAAAGGAGGAGTACTAATCATGTTAAAAGCTCACTATGGACATTTTGCAACTGGAATGTTGGCTGTTCTTACAGATAATGAAGCTTAACTCTTCCTGGAATGACCGGTGATCTGCCAGCAATGCTCTAGCAGAGAAGATGCATATTTCAAGCCCTTTCCTTTAGGCTCTTTAAAGATTTTTCTAGCAAATGTGAAGACATTTTGCTTTAACAATAACCATTTAGTAGTTAACAGAATTGATTATCATTACATAACCTTCCCTCCATGCTCTTTATATCAAAGTGTCAGCCTCGCCCTCTCTTCTAACCACTTTCTGACAAGGTTAGAATCTACCTTTCATGACTGTCCTTGGGAAACCATGCTGGGAATAGGAGAGAGAATAGACTGTCCTGTGCTATTTGTTATCACCAAGACTTAATTTGCTTTGCACTTGGGAAAAGATAGCTGAGTCAATAGGAATCAGTTCTCTAACACGGAGTTTATTACAAAGCCACTATTCTCAAAACTGCCTGGTACTGGCACAAGAACAGACATATAGACCAATGGACCAGAACAGAGAACCCAGAAATCGACCCAAGCCATTATGCTCAATTAATATTTGACAAAGGAGGCAAGAGCACACAATGGAGTCAAGACAGTCTCTTCAATAAATGGTGCTAGAGAAATTGGACAGATACATGCAAAAAAAGATGAAACTAGCCCACCAAGGTACACCATACACAAAAATAAACTCAGAATGGTTAAAGGACTTAAATATAAGACGGAAAACCATAAAAATCTTAGAAGACTCCATAGGCAGCAAAATATCAGACATAGGTTGTAGCAATATCTTTACCAACATAGCTCCTAGGGCAATGGAAACTAAGGAGAAAATAAACAAATGGAACTACAGCAAAATAAAAAGCTTCTGCACAGCAAAAGGAACCATCAATGAAACAACAAGAAAGCCCACTTCATGGTAGAACGTATTTGCCAATGCTATCTCAGATAAGGGTTTCATCTCTGAAATTCACAGGAAACTCATACAACTTAACAAAAGGAAGATAAACAATCCAATCAAAAAATGGGCAAAGGACCTAAATAGATACTTTTCGGAAGAGCACATACAGAAGGCCGAGAGACATATGAAAACATGCTCCAAGTCACTAATCATCCGAGAGATGCAAATCAAAACAACAATGCGGTACCATCAACACCTGTCAGAATGGCTATCATCAACAAATCAACAAATGACAAGTGCTGGCGAGGATGCGGAGAAAAGGAAACCCCCTGCACTGCTGGTGGGAATGCAGACTGGTGCAGCCACTGTGGAGAACAGTATGGAGTTTCCTCATAAAGTTAAAAATGGAACTCCCATTTGACTCAGTGATCCCACTTCTAGGACTATATCCCAAGAAATTAGAAAAACCAGTCAGAAAGGACATATGCACCCGTATGTTCACAGCAGCACAATTTACAATAGCTAAGATTTGGAAACAACCTAAGTGCCCATCAGCAAATGAGTGGATTAAAAAACGAGTATATCTACAGAGGAACTTTTACCATTTGCAACAGCATAGATGGACCTGGAGAGCATTATGCTAAGTGAAATAAGCCAGTCAGGGAAAGATAAATATCACATGATCTCACTCATATGTGGGATATTTGAACAACATAAACTGGTGAACAAAAATGGATCTGGAGACTTAAAAATGCTAAACGGACAGTCTAACCTCAGAGAGAAGGCAGAGGAGAGTGGGGGTTAGAGATCAACCAAAGGACTTGTATGCATGCATATTGGCATAACCAATGGACACGGACCGTGTCCTGGAGAGCTTGTCCTGGAGAGAGGGAGTGGTGGAGAGATTAATTAATTAATTTTAAAAAAGAAGTTTAGGTACCCTGTAGAATCTAAATGTCAAAAAGGCAGAATTCTTTTCTCTTCTGCCCAATGCAATAATGACCCCTTAGAATATGACCTGACACATAATAGGTGTCAATAAATATTCAATGACTGAGTAAGTGAATTCTGAGTATTGCCAAATGAAAGTAGAGAGAGCACAACTTGCAAGAAGGTTGGGACCAGAATATCTGTTCTGTGAGTAAAGATTTCTGTTGAGTTAATCAAGTAATTAAACCTCATTGAGCTCTAATGGAAAAATGTCACCTAATTAACAGGAACATTGTGAATGTTAAATAAAATATGAGAATGTGACTAATATACACTGTATGTTCAAAACTATGTGTTGAATTAATATATAAATATAGGCATTCATTAATAAATGAACCATTTGATAGCCCCATTTAATCAATCAGAACCAAACGTTTATTTCATAATAATAGAGGTGCAAAATAGAAATCTTACTTTAATTACAAATTTCTATGGATCTGAGCTAATCACATATTTGTCTATTTACTATGTCCCACCGGGTTTATTAATAAAACTCAAAGTCCTTAGAGCTTCATGATATGACTCTTATAGTCCCTGACTGAGCTGTATGGAACTACACTCAGATACCAAATGCACACTGTTGTCTCATATTTCTCCACTTAAAATACCTCTCTACACCTCTTTAGGTGTCTACGTTTAAAAAACTAAAACTGTGTGTCACCTTCTTTAGGAAGTCCTCTCAGATTGACCCTTCTAGATTAAATTAGATATCCTCTTTCCTATATATCTTATCTCCATGGTGACATTTGCTAACTGTAAAGGAGAGAGAGAGAGAGAGAGAGAGAGAGAGAGAGAGAGAGAGAGAGAGAGAGAGAGATCATAGAATGAGCAGAAGTTTCGCAAACCATAGATGCATGAGAGTGAGACATAGAACCAGAAATGATTTACTTCTGAACCTGGTGCTATAGGCATTTTTAATTAGGAGAGTTCTTAGAGCTGATTCTGTGAGAAGGACTTAATTATTGTCTTTGAAACTACAATCTATAAGTCAGTAAGACTTATAGGCTTTAGTCTAGGCCTAATACTCTGGTTGAGTAAGCCATTCTAATGCTTAATTTGCATAATTTGTCCTATTATTACTCATCATGGCTTCTTCTCAGGTGACTCCCAGGAGAATGCACCTTAGCATTGCTGGTGACTTGAATCTCCTCACTTGTCATCCCCTTTGCTTCTGCCTTCCGAGTGCTCAGTTTAGAGACCAAGTGAGCAAAATCGGGTCCTAGTCAGCAGCATCTATCCTTTGGTAACTCTTCCCTGAAGCTTCTTAAAATACTTCCAGGTGACAACCAGAGACACTCAGCTCGGGAGAAAGCTGTCCCACTTGCATGAATTTTGTGCTTCAGAAGTAAATTGGTGATCCATTCCATGCCTTCGCTCTTCCATTACATCAGTGGTGATTAGCCATGGCTATGATCTGGAAAGGTTTTTGTTTTTTATTGCTGGGGTTTTTTGTGTTTGTTTTTATGATAACAATGTTCCACCATAAGAGAATCTAGGGGTTCCAGGTGAGAATGAGAAATTCAGAGGTGCCCCTTGAACAACTGCAGAGACTGGTCCAGGATGCATTGTTTGAAAGTTGGGCACACAATTCTAATATGCAGAAAGGGTTATAACCACTGAATTATGAAAAGTTTGCTTCTGGCTCTCTCGGCTGCAAGTACAGAAATGTACTCAAAGCATTTGTTCAAATATACACAGGAGAAAAATATATGTTACCCACAGGAGAAAACTTGTTTGCAGTGTATCAGTCTTCACATTTTATGATGCATTAGTTTACCCCTAACACTTCTTTATAAATCCTGGCAATTCTCGTCACCAGAGGAGATAACTAATCTCCCTTTTAATAGGAAATCTGTGTCTCAATGCACAGGGAAGAGGAAGAATCATCCCTGACCAGTCTGTCAGATTACAGGTCAGGATGCCAGGGGGCTCTCTCCGCAAATAAAAAGATGACCAAAAGCTCTTTGTAATGAAAAGAATGATTTCCAGAACCCATGAGGATCAAGGCAGTTGCAAAGTTTCCAAGAGAGAGAGAATGTAGGCTGCCAAGTACATCTGGAGCTCTGAGGATAAAATCATAATGAAATTTATGACAGCACTAATGATTGAATGCCTCCCTGCATTATCTTATTTAATCTTTGCCCCAAATCTTGAGAATAAGCATTAACATTTTATTTTATACTTGACTAAAATGAAGCTTAGAGAGGCGTTAATGAAAGGGTGGTTGGAAGGCATAGAGCTGAGTTTGTGTTCTGACTTTCCCTGTTAGTAGCTACATGACCTAATCAATGTTTTAACCTCTCTAAACCTTTATTCCTCACCAGTAAAGAGAGAAGAAAAATTGTTATCTACAGAGAAGAAATTCTGTAGGCATTAAATGTCATAAGATTATCTTGGCACATAGAAGAGTCTTAATAAATATTAGCTGCAATTGCAGCTGCCAGTAAATGGCAAAACTGACACTCTACCTGATGCTCATTAGTTAGTATCCTTCACTATGGTTTCAGACTGTCAGACTCTACATGGAAATAAGCCACTTGCTTGATTGGTTTGATCTGAATATCTTTGACTCGGTCAGAGGTCCAGGCACCTTTTTGCCTTTGGGCTGACTTATTAATTCTACTCACCTAAAGAACTTGGATCAAGTCTTGATCCCTGACCTATAAATGATTTGATCTCATTTCTTCCCTATGTATATGCATATCCTGGCCAAATCAGTTCTATCTAACCACCATAATGCTATGCAACACAACCACAAAATCTCAGTGGCATACAATTATAAACATTTTTTATGCTCTCAAGTCCAGGGGTGGACTGGAGGACTGCTCTTCTGGGCCAAAGTTGCCCGGCTAATCTAAAATGGTTTGGCCTGGCATGATTGATCTCTCCTCAGGATGATCTGTAATCATTTTCCGGTTAGCCTGAGCTTGACCTCGTGCAGCGCAAGGGGTCCAAAAGAGAACAAAAGTTCAATAGGCCTCTTGAGACCCAAGGCTCAGAACGGAAACATTATCATTTCACCTGCATTCCATTGACCAAATAAGTCACAAGGCCAGACCTATTTCAGGTGGACAACTAGATTCTATCTTTTGGTCAAAAGATCTGCTGTCACATTGCAAAAGACATTATAGAGATGGTGCCATTTATAAAGCTACTAGAGGCCCAATGCAAGTGTAGGTCTTCCTTCCCCAGCTGCCAGCCAGAGGGTTCCCTCTGGCATCCGGCACTGGGCTTCCCTCACAGCCCCAGCTTCATCAGGAAGGTCTCCAGAAGGATGTCTGGTCTAATTAGCATATTATGCTTTTATTATTATAGATTATACTGCTCCATCAATGCTTGAGATTAGAAGCTCAGTGGTCAGACCTTTTTCCCAAATGGGAAGAGAAAGCCAATGCATCCATTATGACTTAATAGAAGAAACTGAAAATATTTTCAATCATGAGTTTCAAAAGCAATATGCAATGGAAAATGGAATTTTTATACCCTTTCCTCAAAGCTATTTGTTCTTCCAAAAGGAATATCAAGGTATACTTTAATATCTAGTTAGTACTACAGTAACTAGTTAGTACTCAAATCTTGTTAAGAATCACCTTTAAATTGGAGAGAATGGCTTCTAATATATATATATATCAATGATGAAAAAGAATCATTGATTGGCTGCCTCTTGCATATCCCCCCACTGGGGTTCGAGCCTGCAACCTGGGCATGTGCCCTGACATGGAATTGAACTGTGACCTCCTGGTTCATAAGTTGATCCTCAACCACTAAGCCACACCAGTCAGGCATGGCCTTTTTTAATTCTACCAGTGTCAGGTTTTTTTTTTAAGTGGAAAGATCAATTTTTCTATTAATCTGGGGTTTCATTCTCATTCAGTTAGTCACCTGGTCCAAGAAGAATCAGAGTGCTATAGGCCTTTAATTTCTAGGAACAATTAACACAAGTCTATTGGTTTAGGATGATTCTAGGTCAACCATTGATTTCACACAGACATATTTAATACAAAGTAACTCTGTTATATATCATTTCAGAAAGTGAAATGAAGCAGTCTGAGTGGTGGATTAAGGTGTCCACATAAAACACTCTCTCAATTTCTCAAGCAAAAATTCATGAAACATATAATGTCAAAGATGTTGGTCTCAGCTGTAGACCAAAATTTGCCTTTAGTTTACAAGGGGACACTATAAATTATTCAACCCTCCTGAAGGCTTTTCTTATATTGCTATAGAGTTCAATTCTATTTAGCAAGCATTAACAATACACTTTCCTAAGTGCCTCAGGCTGTATAGAAGAAGATACAATAGCCACTCCCCAAGAAGTCAGATTTTTATTTTCTCATAATTTATCATAGCTGTTTTTCTGTTTCCATTAGCTTATATTCTAGCCATCTTTCGCTGAACAATTACAACATTCCCCTGGTTTTTTCTGTCTCCACTTATGTCTCTTTATCATCCATTCTCCACACTACTGTCAAAGTGATCTTAAAAAGTAAAAAAAAAAAAAAAAAAAAAAAGACTGTTTCTCCAGTATATAGAAAATATATTGGTCTCCCATTGCCTAAGATTAAATCCAAACTTCTGTGTTGTACAAAGCCTTCCATGATTTTCTTCCTATCCAATCCTATTCTCAGCTCATCTGACTCCCATCCCATTTCACAGCCCACATATTTTTCTACCCAAAACTACATCTCCTTCCATGAGCATGTCTGCACCGTAGTCTTTACTGACTAGTATGTTGATCTTTCTTACTGGAATTCCTTTTCCTGCTATTACTCACCTTTCTCCTTACTTCTCTCTATTCCCTACTAGCTAATAAACACCTCTGTGTATCTCTCTGGAGGCCCACTTTTTAGGTTTCTCTTCTTCCCAGGAAGGATTAATCACCCCCTCCTTTGTGTACCCAATGAGTCCTGTTTATATTCCTATCATGACATTTATATCTATCTGTGCTTATAAATAGGACTTCATTAATTCTAGTGTATCAGTACCTAACATGAAATACATACTCTAGGAATGTTTCTTCAATTAATGTGTGGATAAATAAATATATACACACTATGACAATGCGACATACAAGGATATGGTCTTAAATTTGTTGTAAGGGTACCACATACTAAATGTTAAATGTAGATTTTGGAAGCAATATGGCCAGTAAGATAGGAAAGGTTTCAGGTGATATGAAGGCGGCTCTGGGTTACTGTCACAGTGGATATAAGATCTAAACTAGATTTTGAAAAGTAAGTAAGCATTCATATATAGAGAGAGAACTAGGAAGAGCATTCAGGTAGAAGAGAGAGAATAAGAGCAATCATGGAGAAGCAGAAGTGTAGGAAGTATTCTGAGAGTGGAAATGTTGGTGTTCTCCCTGGGGGCTTCCTATGGGACACTAGTGACACATAATGGGAAGATAACTTAGAGTGAAGTTTAGTATAGTAAGCTTTCATTAATTAAAAATAATACATATATCTTCATGAATAAACCACCCCATGCTCTATTTTGGTTTCATTGTACTACTTTCTTCCCTTTTATATGTTGCATCTCTTTTATACTGACTAGCATAAAAAACTAGGAGGTTTCTAGATTATAGCGTTTAGAGTTTAATGAGTAAGGCAGAAACTGATAACATTATTTTATTCTCATTAAGATCCTTTACTTCTAGAGGACTTATGTGAGGGAGGTCACTTGGTATTCCTCCCTGATTAGCCACCAAATAAGGTATCAGGCTGCTAATGGCTTTTACATTCTCCCTCTGATAGCCGCACATCTCTGACCTTTCCAAGTTTGGAACTATAATTGGTTGGCAATGTGTTTTTTTCCCTCTCAGGATTACTGAAACTTCCAAGACAGGTAAGAAAAAAGGGAAAGTTAAATATTTGTTTAAAAAAGAAGCCATTCACAAAAGATCATAGATGTTTCTGAACAGAACAAATCCATCCCCACTGCTGGAAAAGCGAATATTTTCTCACCTGACTGCTAGTCTATTTTATCCTTTGCAAAGTCTTGAAAACATGATCCCTATATCACTTGACAGCTATCTATTAATTAATGATGTATTTTAGTAAAACATTAATGTAAGGACTGAGATAATGGATGCTTTTAGATAATAATATGTTCTGATTACTGTTTCAGTCTCCTTCCAATCATTCTGAAAAGTACTATAAACTTCATTAGTAAAACATGCAATAACTCATTTGCTGAATGAGTACTATTTTTCTAATTTCTAGAGAAAATAAATTAATCTTTTTATTTTGGTTGATAAATCAGAATTTTATTGTATATTTGGGAATGATGTCCTGATGAATAAATATTCTCCATGATAATATATACAGAAAGTACAGATGGAACCTTTCAGTCTTCCTGATTCACAGGATGCGGGGATAGTTGCCTGCTTGAAACTACAAATGATCATGATATCATTTGGAACCAAGTTCATACATTGACGGGTTTGTTTTGGGTTGGATAGTTTTCAGTTACTTGAAATTAAGCTGCATTAAGAGAGAAAAATGATGGGCCATACAACCTACCAAGCAAACATCAGTGTCCACCCAGGATGGCTACTACACAAAGCACAACTAGAAATGAATGGGACCATTCTAACCCATTTGGCTCAGTGGATAGAGCGTCAGCCTGCGGACTGAAGGGTCCCAGGTTTGATTCCAGTCAAAGGCATGTACCTTGGTTGCAGGCACATCCCCAGTAGGAGGTGTGCAGGAGGCAACTGATCAATGTTTCTCTCTCATCGATGTTTCTAACTCTCTATCCTTCTTCCTTCTTCTCTGTAAAAATCAATAAAGTATATTTTTTGAACACATGAATGGGACCTTTCTTGGGCCTAGTTTCAGAAGGAAATACAACCATCCCCCAGGGATTCTAAAATTTAATAATATTTAAAATAGAACTTTGGTTTGCTTTTAATATAGCCTTAAACCGCTTAGGAATGTAGGGACCTAAAACAACAGAGAGATATCCATTCTGGAATTTGTACATTGGAAAGTTTGTTTTCTCTTTCAAATGAGACTTTTAAATACTATGTGATCTGAGGTTCACAGAATTCTGGGGCAAAAATGAGGATTCTCTCTAACCCAGTGTTTGCTTCTTAAACTCTCATAAAAATCTGAAACAATTACACCACATTATGCATGTGTCTGGGAAAGACTGAATTTACCAAAAATGGCTGCAATAACACCTCACATCCCACAGTCTCATCACAATGTGATACTGACACTCCCATCTAGTGTCAGGTCTCAGTCAACAGCCCACACCACCTACCAGACAGATGATTCCAGATCTCTGCCTTTTAGTCACTCCTCGTCTTTGAGTGACCCAAGCTGAATCCCCAGACTTCATGGACTAAAGACAACCTATCATTGCTATGCTTTTTCCAAATTCCTGACCTACAGGTTCTGTAAGCATAACAGACTGGCTGGTTTCCCCACTAAATTCGAGGTGCGTTTTTATTTAGATCTAGATATAACTAGAACAATTTTACATCTTAATCTCATTGCTGCATTCACCCATTCTATAAATATGTATTCAGTAACTACTATGGAGCAGGTACTGTGCTAGGCACTGGAGTGAAACAGAAAAAAAAAGACAGATGTGATCGATGCTGTCATTAAGAGTGCGTGTTATCTGGGAGAGACAGATGCACACAAGATTATCACAGGCTGGATACACGTAATGAAGGAAATGAGCAGTCTGGAGTGTTAGGGAATAGCTTCATGGTAGGTGGGATACTTACACAGAGGTTTTGGAGGAGGTGATATTTCAGCTCTTGCGATTTAAGATGATAACTGGTCATAATTCCTAAAGAAAAAGTTATAATAGGAAAGTTAGTGATAGAAACGACTTGTCTCCACCACTGCACTTAATTCGGAGGCTTTAATTGATGTTTATCATACATCTCCTTTACCATCCATTTGAGATCCTTTGCGTCCTTGGGTACCACCTATGCTAGTCTAGGTTACTTGACTAAGACATTAATCCCTGAGTGGTCAGAGCCCCCAATTATTATGTACTTATCAGGGTGGGGTGTAGTAATAACCCATTCATGGTTAAAACTGGGCAGGCAGGATAGGAGAAATTAGGAACAAAAATACATTAGTTCAATATTTTCAAAATATTATTGTAATGACACTATTAAGTTCCTAGCAATGAAATAAAGTTGAGGAAAATCCAGAAGTATTTCTGCTTGCCTCTACAACTTTTATTATTAAGCTTCTATAGCACTGCTATACGTTGTCATGTGGAAGAGGTACTAGACGTATGCTTTATGCCCAAGGGGCAAAACTAAAACCACAAAGTTGAAGGTACAGGGGGTAGATTTTAGTGCAATAACTAGTAAGTCTTTTTCAAAAGACAAAACTTTATAAAACTTGATGCCCAGCTGGTGTGGTTCAGTGGTGGACCCATGAACCAAGAGGGCACTGATTCAATTCCCAGGCAGGATGCAGGCTCAATCCCCAGCGGGGGCGCACATGAGGCAGCCAATTGATGTTTCTCTAGCTCATTGGTGTTTCTATCTCTCTATCCCTCTCCCTTCCTCTCTCTCTAAAAATCAATAAAAACATTTTTTTTAAAAACTTTATAAAACTTGAAATAGACTGACACAAAAAAAATGACTTCCTTCTCCCCTTGTGTTACCAGCAATGTGTCTTGGCCAAGATTGTTGGGAGGGAACCCCCTTAAAACACTTCTAACCAATGAGTCTAAGGGTTAATAATTACTACTTCATTTAATTTCATGCACAAAGCCAGGAAAACCTATGTAGATGAAAACAAAATGAATGTAACATTTATATCCAAGGCCTGATTTCTACCAAACCAAGAGAGAGAGAGAGAGAGAGAGAGAGAGAGAGAGAGAGAGAGAGAGAAAGAGAGAAAGACTGACTGAATGACCAGAGAATAAGTTAAAGAAATATAGACTGAAACTTGTTAAATATCTTTCTATAACCAGCCCATAAACCTTGCCATTTCAGGATAAATTAGTATAATAAGATAATTATAATAAGATAAATAAACATATTCAATAGTATACAAGATAACTAAAAATTTGTGAACATTCAAAAACCAATGACCATCTACCTTTAAAAGTAGTTATCACACTGGATTTTTGTAAGAAACCAGAAACTAAATGCATCCCCTAAACATTCTGTCCAGGGTTCAACTGGCCCCATGCAGAACAAAAACACTTCTCATTGGATAGAATGAAACGAGGGTTCCTGGAAAATGGGAAGAACACCCAGGTGAAAGGTGGACATGGACTGGAAGTCAACAAATGAAGTCCAAACACTGCTAATATGTAGTTATTTGAACCTACAGAAGTATGGGACTTGGGTTTGGCACAACCTGCTCTTGAGTTTCCCTGCAAGCTCTAGTATTCTGTGCTTCCAAAAGATGGGTCTTGCGCTGTAATCAAGATGCAGATGTCTATGTCTAAGCTGCCAGTTCATGAAAAGAACCTCTATAATTACCAAATGAGCAGTCTGGAGTTTCTAGGCTACCTCAGTCTGGAGAATCCCACCCTACTTGTAGCACAGAGGAGACACAATGGTCTAATAGTTATAATTTACTTCTTACGAATCCTTAAGCTTTAAATTTTTCACACTTCTGCCATCATAATAAGCACTCGTTTTATTCTCGCTTATAGAAATCATCGATTATTCTAGCTTGTGGAGAAACCCCAATTTTTCTTCATTGTTGGGAAATCATAGTCATCCCCTCCACTTCCTTTGCCCTCCTAGGTACTTTAAACTCCTCTATGGTAAATCCGCTAAATTAAAAGACTATATTTAATACTATTCTACTTAATGCAGGGCTTCAGATGGTCTATTTCCTCTTTGAGAGAAAATGTTATTCCTACTTAGTACAAAAAGACTAGGTGAATGTTGGATGCAGTAAAACAGCTTAATGATTATCCATTTCACCAGCTTTCAGAGGCAAAACCAAACCAAGATAATCCCTAATGTTTTGACCTTTGGGATACTGCCTCTGCTATTCGTGTACAAACTCTCCCCTTCAGCTACTCTCTTCAATTTGCTGACTTCTATTCACCAGGCAGGTCTCAGCTCAGCTATCATATCTTTCAGGCAGCCAAGCACCTTTCATTTAAACCAAAGGTTCCCAAGGGGGTGCAATTGTGCTCCTCCCTTCAGAGGATAGTTGGCTATGTCTGGTATCACATTCATGGGGAAGGGTACCACTGGCATCTAGTGGGTAGAAGCCAGGGATCCTGCTAAACCTCTTACAATATATAGGACAACTCCCACACAAAGATGTATCTGTCTCAAATGTCAGCAGGACCGTTATTGAGAAGCCCCAATTTAACTCATCATGGCAGTTGTTCTGTATTGTATTTGCTGGGTTTATGCATATAGACAAGTGCTTGCTTTGGTTTCCACTGCATGTTCTTGTGTACCTGGTATTCTTTGGGTAGATATAATGTAAAATTGGAATGACTGGCTAGTTGAGTGAATAAATGAAATTACTAATTTCATAAAGCAAAGGGTGCAAAAATAAGACCTTAGCATACTTACTGTTCATACACTATATCTTCTTGGTTGTCTAGTTAGCATGTTTACTTCTTACAATGTGTTTAAAACCATTATCATACCTGCTCCAACCTCAGCTCAGCAACCAGAGCATAAATAAACCCCATTTTTACTAAGAAGGCACCAATTCTCAGAGGAGTGGAGAGCCTTGCAAATGGAAATGATAAGAAATTAGCAGGCATTGGAGGTTTCTTACAAAGCTTTACTGAGTGGTGCCAAAATTTTCGGCACTTAATAACCTGTTAGCTGGGGAGTGCATGTCACACTCTATTATACTGCCAAAGAAGAGAAGTTGTAGCTTTGGGCAATCAGAATGCAATAAACACTCAACTTCAGCTCACAAAAGCAACCAAGTGCTATGAAAAAAAGAAATAGTTACTGACTCTCAGAAAGGTTTGCCTAATACAGCACAATTAGGAGATAATGTGTCACTTAGCAATCCCCATACAGGTAGCTCAAAGGCACCAGGGACATATCTTAGGTAATGATGAAAATAAACGGTTCCTTGTTAAATCTCAAATGAGCCAGATTCCCTGTACATTTAGAATGTATAGAAGGTAGATTCCCAAAGCAAAGTTCCTGGTTTGTAAACTCAACTCTGCAACCTACTGTCTGCATTTCTTTGTGCAAATATCTGAACCTCTACGTAAATGCCTCCGTTTTCTCAACTGTACAGTGAGGAACATAATAACAACCCTTGAGTTAGGATTTTGAGAAGGTGAAATGTGTTCATACGTATCAGGCACTTGGAGCAGTGCCAGAAATGGAGCAACTGCCCAATTATTTTTATCTATATCTCTCTACGATCATCAGCATCACTTCCAAATACTTTCCCATGTAAACAATTTCCCCTGGACATTAAATAAGCTGCATCAATATGCGATATGCATCTCATTTACACCAAATGTCTATTTAAAAACCTATATAACTACCTTCACCAATGAAGTGGACATTTCATATATTTCTTGGCTTTCCAGCATCCTATTCAACTCAACTTCTATGGTAACAAACCAAATTCTTTGCCTCACTCATAGGTAATACAATTTTGTTGTATTATATGCATATATTCCCTCTCCTTTCCTCTCTGAAATCAATAAAAAATATTTTTAAAAACCAGTGTTGCTCAGACTCAAATAATGTACACAACTCTTTTTTAAAAAGTTCTCATGGACTTCCTCTCCTCTTGCCTATATTACCTTAGGTCTAATGCTATGTAAATTTATACAACATAAAATAAAGCTATGCATTAACTCATGAGGCCAAATAAGTTAAATGCGAAACCACATAAGATAAAATGTTTCAATTACAGTGGAAAATTGATACAGGAACATCCACGTTGGGTTTAATAGCAAAGGACAAACATTGAGCTGTGTCACCTAGACTTTCCTTCCAGGAAGGACATGCTGACCGGCTTTAGAGACAGCAGGATCCAGCTGTCACCTTCTTCAAGGTCAGCCGCAGCTGTAGCCTCCTAGCCCAAGGTCATGCTCTCCCGGCACAGCCTTCACCTGGCAACTGTGCACAGCCGGGGATAAATGCCACCATTGCAGCCTGATGCTGGGCAGCTCTGGCCAGCAATGCCCACCCCAGAGCTCCCTGCCAAGTTAGTGAGGCTTCATCAGTCAGCATAAGAGTCCAGCAACTCATTCCACCCAGTCCTGTCCTTTCCTCCTGCCTCTCACAGATATCCATCACAAACATCTCAAACGCCAAGCTCTCCCCTTCCAGGGTATTTGATCTACAACACAGTAAAAAAGAGTCTATGCTTCTAAAATTAACACAAATGCCAGGAGTGCACATTTAACTGAGCAGCCTAAAACAGCATTAATAATCTCAGGCCTATATTTTTGTGTCTTCAGCTGGAGCCATACAACACAAGCAAGGACAACCTGTGTGCTTAAAAATACAATTATTTCCCTTCCATTATTCAATTAGTTAGGCAGCTGTACCTGCTAATTAAAAGCTCCAGCAGCTCTTCCTCCCATTATGCAGAACAGAAAATCTTCAATAAAAATATTATGTGAAAGAAGATTTAGTGTAACTGAAAATTATAAGAGCATAAACAATTGTTGGGTGAAAATATTGCACTGAACAGGCAGTTATTTCAATGAAGCATTGTACCAGCGACTAATTATTTCCTAAAACACTGCACCCAACAGGGATGGTAATTCAGAAACATACCTCACCGGATGATTACTTTTTTAACAATGATCATAGATTCAGAAGAAATTTGTGAAATCTGGCATGAATAGGTATGCTGAAGAAAACCTAGGAATGGGCTTTTAGAAGGTGGGCACAAATGAAAAAATAAAGTCTGCCTTTGCTAAACAAGCCATTTCCCTTCAATTTATTTAGGTATTGAATACCTATGTGTCACCTACTCTCCATCCATCCTCAAGGAGGAGCTTAGAAGATGGTGGAGAGTGTACTCTGCGCACAAAGAATTCGATATGACGGCATGAGCTACAAGAAAGATATGAAAACTTGTACCTGTCTCCCTTCAATTCATCCCCCTACCCCTCTTCCTTTTGTGCCATCCCCTTACTCCTCTTCTCTTCTCTCTAGAGTCTAGACCCTCTGGGCTGCTTTCTTTTTTGCAACTCTCCAAAGCTGTGTGCAGTTTAGGACATTTGTCCTACCTTGTCTTCCCTATAGTTTCACTAACCAGTAATATGGTTATTCTACATTTAAATGTGCGGAAAGTGTAAAATAATTGCTAGATTTTGAACACTCTGTGCAAAAAACAATTATATAAAATAGATAATTAATAATTTCTTAATTCAATTACATGGTAAATAATATTGTCAAAATATTGGGTTCTATAAAATACATTATTAAAACTAATGTACTTGCTTCTTTTTTAAATGTGGCTACCAGAAAAATTAAAATGATATATGTGGTTCACATTACATGTCAAAAGGACAGCTATGGTCTAAGAACATTCAGACCTGTCCCCACATTCTTCTTGGTAATCTGGTGTCAGCCCATTGTCCTCTTCTCAAAGAGTTTTTGTGCTGATCACCACTCTGAAGAAGACACTACCCTCATCCATTCAATCAATGTCACATTACCCCGTTTAACTTTTTCATTGTGGTTAAAATCACATAACATGAAATGTACCCTATTAACAAAGTTTCAAACATGTAGTAAAACATTCCTGGAGATGTGTACATTGTTGTACAGCAGGTCTCCAGAACACTCATCTCACTTGGAAACTCAAGATCCATTGAACAACTCCCCATCCCTCCCCACCCAGAGGGTGTTTGGCAACCACCAGTATAGTTTCTACTTGTATTCATTTGATTCATATAAGTGAAATCGTGCAGTATTTATTTATTGTCTTTCTGTAACCGACTTGTTTCACTTAGCATAATGTCCTCAAGGTTCATTTATGTTGTAGCACATAACAGGATTTTATTTTTTAGTAAAAATTTTCTTTATCTATTCATCTGTCTGTGGAATTTAGGTTATTTCCACCTCCTGACTATTGCGAATAATGCTGCAATAAACAGCCACTAGGGAAAACAGTACGGAGCATCTTCAAAAGATTAAAAATAAAACTACCACATGATCCATCTATCCCATTTCTGGGTATTTATGCAAAAGAATTGAAATTGGGAACTCTAAGAGATATTTGCACGTCTCTAGCCATTCAATTTTCTTTTTAGTGCTCATTGTTATCTGAAATTTTCTTAATGACTTGCTGATTTCTTTCTTTTGTTTATCTTCCCTATTGGAACATAAGCCCCATGAGAGCAGAGACCTCATACACCTTCTTTGCCATTGGATCTACAGGTCTAATACAGTGCCTACCACTTAGTAAGTGTTCAATGAATAGTTGTTGAACAAGTAAAGATGCAATGCAAGTAAGTCTAAGTGGAGAAATACCCAAGTCTGCCTGGGAAGACAGGAGGGAGCACTGGGGACTGAGGATATCTGGCTAGGTTTACAAGTCAGAGGAGAGTCCATCCAATTTTCTGTCCAACTAACCACCTTTCTATCCATCTTTCCACCATCTGTCTACTTATTCTGAAGAATTTTTTTAGGACTTCAATGTTTCAGATGCTGGGCTGGTTGCAGAGAAATCCAGCGGTGATTAAGATTAACCAGGATCATGCTCTTATGTAGCTTACCATCTCAATGGGGAAACCAACCAGCATGAATAGTTACTTAACTATATAAACAATTACTTGACTATAGTTTTGATGAGTGCTAGGGAGACCAGTGTGTCTTAGGAGTCAGAAAAGGTTCACATGGGTAAGCAATATTTGTGCTAAGACTTGGAAGATGAGAAGGAATTAGCCTGAGTAAAGCCCTGGCAAGACAAGAGAGAAAATATTTCAGAGAAACTGGAGTAATTCAGTTCTATGGCAGCATAAAATGTGTACATGAGACAGATAGAGTGGCCAGCAGGGATGTAGGTAATTTTATAGATAGCTTATCTATAAGCTAAATAAATATATGTTGATGTAGAATGAATGATTCAACAATGACCCACAACTTTGAAGTGAATGGCACATGACACAAGATCAATCATGGAAGTTAGGAGCCCCCAGAATGAAGGGCACACTGACTCATCTTAAATGGCATTTCAATCAACTTTTAACCCTGATCAGATAAAACAGTCAAAGTGTAGATTTGTAAACTATCACAACAAGAAAACTAATCCCTGGTCCTATTTATCATTAAGATTTTGGTTCACCTACCTCAACTGTAGTTTTTTTAAAATATGTACATAACAGTTAATTTTAATATCTAATCTAATAAAAGAGTAATATTGAAATTGACCATTTCTTCGGGACCCTTAAGCCACGCCCACTAGCCAATCAGAATGGCTGTATGCAAATTAACCCAGCCAAGATGGAGGCCAGCAGTCACGGAGCTGGAGTAAACAGGCAGCTTCCGTTGCACCAGGAGTAAACTGTCTGCCTAGGCCGGCTGGGCTTCTCTTTGCTCACACAACATAGTTGCAACATTGTTTCAATTATAGAAGCCTCGAAGCTGAACCAAACAGGAGGCTTCCATTGCACCAGAGATGGAGGAAACTGCCTGCCTAAGCCAGCTGAGCCTCTCTCTGCTCATGGCAACATTCTTTCAATTATAGAAGCCACGAAGCTGAAGCCAACAGGAGGCTTCATTACCTGCCTAGGCCTCGGCTTAAAGCAACAGTTTCAATTATAGAAGATAAATAAACCCCAGAAACCTGATTACAGCCAGACTTGCTGGGACATTGGGTCAATGGGAGCTGTGGGCAGCCTGAAAGCCTGAAAATGCCCCTCAGCCTGTCGCCCAGGCTTCCCAGGTACCCTAGCAGGGACCCAAAACCTAAGGGACTGTAGGCAGCCTGAAAACAGCCCCCAGACCCTCACCCAGGGTGGCCACACCCCATTGGGGTGAGGGTCCACACTGGGAGGCTTGGCAAGCCTACAAACAGCCATCAGTCCCTCACCCAGGCTGGCCAGGAATGCCAGCAGGTGGACATCCCCTGAGGGGTCATATATATATATATATATATATATATATATATATATATATATATATTGATTTCAGAGAGGAAGGGAGGAGAGACAGAAACATCAATGATGAGAATCACTGACTAGCTGCCTCCTGCCCACCCCCTACTGGGGATCGAGCCCACAACAGGGCATGCACCCTTTCACTATAAACAAACCTGGGACCCTTCAGCCCACAGGCCATCGCTCTATGCGCTGACAGAGCCATAACATTGTTTTTAATCAAAAGGGCTGAGTGTAAAAATTTGCATTTTTATGGATACCTCTAAAAGAATAGTAGGACCAAGAATCTAGAAGACTTGTAACTAACTCTCATTTTTCCAGGAACATAAATAATAAATCTTCAGAATCTGTTTTTAAGTCATAAACTCGCCCCTATACTTTAGAAAGTAAAATGAGTAGTTTCCGCCACATTCCCACAACATTTGTTGTGCCACAGCAAGTCTTTGATTTAAAGCCAAGGAAAGATGCTGCTCCTCTTCTCAAATATATGGCCAGACACTTATTGGAATATTATGAAGTTTTAATATAAATAATTAAGCATAAGCTGCCGATGCCCCTAGTAAAATACATGAACCAAATATATTTATGGGATGCAGTGCCTAAGCTGATTACCAAGTGCTTATTCCCTTGCCTAATCAAGACTGGTTTGTAATTCAAAACAAATGTCACAGTCTTTAAAGCAAAGGAAAATTAATGAGCACGAATAGTCTATAACTCTAACATAAAAATTTTTTTGACCAGGCCAATCAAATCATTTTCAATCAAATCAAATCCCCTCACCATTAAACACTGTGGAGATCAAAATAATAAAGCTCTGGATCATTTTCTATATTCTATTCCATCCACGTGTGCAAAAGACACAGCTTGTGATAGAAAACATTTTTTCCTTATTGACTATAACATTTCTCAGTCAGGCCACTATAACAGATTCATGTCCCCCATTTTTCACCCATCCCCGTATTTCTACACTTCGCCATATATCTTTTCAGTGCTCTCCTACTCTGGGTGGGATGTACTGCTTCACCCCTTTCCTCTGCCTCAACCAACGTCACAAAACAAATGTGAATTAAGCAGAGGCTGAGAAAGGGGCTTGTGTTTGTTTAGTTTATTCTGTTGCTTCTCTGTGATGGCCATGAACACATGCTTGAGCTAGCTAGTTCCCATCCTAAATAGCTCCGGTCATCCCAGCCAAAACTATCCTGGATCAGCCAATAGCCAGATGATGCCCAGGTAGTAAACCCAGTCCAGCCTCAAAGAACTGCCAAGCCCAATCCCAGACTAAATTGCCAATCTCCAGCTTTGTAAGCAAAATAAATGGCTAATTGTTTTAAGCCACAGAGCTTTAGGGTGGTAATGCAAAACACAACATCACTGAGGCAATCAATGATTAACACAGCAGCTATACCCTAAAATAACAGATGGCTTCTCTAGTTGTGTTATATTCGCTTCTCAAAATAAGTCAAGGTGCATCAGAAAAGGCATACATAAATGAATACTTAAACATTTCTTTTTAATTAAAATTTCTACAGAGAAACATCTTAGTCCTGGATTACAATTAGTATGGTAAAAATTTTCTAATGATTACTAGTCATGGTATTTTGACAGTTTACAAGCTTCCATCATGAACATATAGAAACAAAAAATGTAATAGAATCTACAGAAAAGTGTGTATACATTTTTTGGGAAACCCTGTATATATGAAGTAGGCACTGACTGAACAGGTTTTTTTTTTGTTTTTTTTTTTTCCAAAAAAAAGATATCCAAATGACCAATGGGTATATGAAAATGTGCTCAGCATCATTAATTATCAGGGAAATGCAAACTAAAACAACAGTGAGATATCACCTCACACCTGTTAGGATGTCTATGATAAAAAATTTTAAAAAAAGACAACTTATAATGTGTTGGTGAGAATATGGAAAAAAGGAAACTGTTGTGTTCTATCAATGAGAATATAAATTTAAAAAATAAAAAATAAGTACCATATGATCTAGCAATCCCACTTCTGGGCATATAGTGAAAGGAAAGGAAAACAAGATACTAAAGAGATACCTGCACTCCCATGTTCATTGTAGCATCTGTCTTATTGACCAAGACATAAAAACAACCTATGTTGCTCTAACCAGTTGGGCTCAGTGGATAGAGCAGCAGCCTGCGGACTGAAAGATCCCAGGTTGGATTCTAGTCAAGAGCACATGCCCAGTTTGTGGGCTCAATCCCCAGTAGGGGGCTTGCAGGAGGCAGCCAATCACTGATTCTCTCTCATCATTTATGTTTCCATCTCTCTCTCCCTTCTTCTGTGAAGTCAATAAAAATATGTGTTTTTTTTAAATTCTGTCCACCAACCAATAATTGAAGAGGATATGGTGTATATATACATATATATGCAATATTATTTAGCCACAAGAAAGAAGGAAATCTACCATTTGTGACAATGTGGATGGACCTTGGAGATATTGTGCTAGTTAGATAACCCAGAAAGATAAATACTGCATTCTATTACATGTATGTGGAATGTAAAAAATAAAGTCAAATACATAGAAACAGAAGATATAAAAGTGGTTACCAGGGGCTGGGGACTAGGAAAAATGGGGAGTAGTTGGTAAAAAGACACTAACTTTCAGCTATAATGAATAACATCTGAGGATCTAATGTATAACATGATGCCTATAGTTAATAGAACTGTATTGTATAACTGAAATCTACTAAAAGAGTAGAACTCAAATGTCCTTACCCCCAAATAAGACATATATGTGAGGTGATGGATGCGTTAATCAACTAGATGGTGGGATTCCTCTCACATCTACTCTAATAAAAGAGTAATATTGAAATTGACCGTTTCTCTGGGATGCCTAAACCATGCCCACCAGCCAAGCCATGCCCACCAGCCAATCAGAGCAGCTGTATGCAAATTAACCCAGCCAAGATGGAGGTCAACCACCACAGAACTAGATCAAACAGGAGGCTTCTGTTGCACCAGGAGTAAACTGTCAGCCTAGGATGACTGGGCCTCTCTCTGCTCAAGGCAACATAGTTGCAATTATAGAAGCCACAGTACTGAAGCAAAAAGGAGACTTCCATTGCACCAGCGATGGAGGAAACTGTCTGCCTAGGCCGGCTGGGCCTCTACTAAAGCAACATTGTTTCAATTATAGAAGCCACGGAGCTGAAGCAAACAGGAGGCTTCATTACCTGCCTAGGCCTCGGCTTAAAGCAACAGTGTTTCAATTACAGAAGATAAATAAACCCCAGAAACCTGATTCCAGCCAGCTTTGTTGGGACATTGGGTCAATGGAAGCTGTGGGCAGCCTGAAAGCCTGAAAACGGCCCTCAACCCCACACCCAGGCTGCCCAGGCATCCCAGTAGGGACCCAAAACCTGAAGGGACTGTGGGCAGCCTGAAAACAGCACTCAGCCCATCACCCAGGCTTGCCACACCCCAATGGGGTGAGGGACCCCACTGGGGGCTTGGGCAGCCTGCAAACAGCCCTCAGCCCCTCACCTAGGCTGTCCAGGCACCCCAGTAGGGACCCAAAACCTGAAGAGGCTGTGGGCAGCCTGAAAACAGCCCTCAGCCACTCACCCAGGCTGACCAGGCACGCCAGCAGGTGGACATCCCCAGAGGGGTCCCAGACTGTGAGAGGGCACAGGTCAAGCTGATGGACCTCCCGAGTGCACAAATTTTGTGCCCAGGCCCCTAGTGTATATATAAGTCAAACCACCACAATGTGCACTTTAAATATCTCACAATTTTGTTTTGTTACTTATAAACTACTAGGTTTATAAGCTGATTGTTTTTTTTAAATTCTAAGTAGAGAATAAACCTCATCTTTTCTCAATGTGCACAGTATAGAAGAAACACTAACATTTGCTCAATAAATGCTTATTAACTTAGATTGTAGTTCAGGTTATAAACATTTAGGTTTCAGTAAACAAAGCAATCTATATTAGAAAGTAGGCATTTAATAGATTGATGATTAGATTAAACTGAACTGAAAAGAAAGAAGTCAAAACTTAAAACAGATAATACTGCAAAATATCCTTTTAGTTGACTGTTTGTCAATATATGTTCAAAAAATATTGACTAAGAATGAGCATCATGTGTATTCTTTCATTCATCACTGCATCCTCCCTCTGTCACAGCCTGTGGTACACCATTAGGATTCAATAAATGTTTGTTAAATAATTAAATATATTGCCTTTTTATACTTTTATGTTAATTTCTAACACTGAGTGTCATATATGCATGATAATGATTTAATTTGAAAATTATAGGCTAAAATTTTTTAATAGTCACATTTGCATATTTCTTATTCATATATACAAGATTATGCATCTGTTCATCTGCCAATACTTACATAGTTTTTGAATCTGTTGAATAATTAAATTATCTGGGAAAGAACTGGGACTATATCCATGGTCAGGCTTTATTTGATTTATTAATGAAACCATAAATGAATAGCATTTATGAAGATTTGATACCTCCAAATAAAACTAAAAATATATTTGGATAAACTTATTTTTTTTACAAAATTCTGAAGATTAGGTGGTTAATGTGAAGCATTTTGCCATCACTGTGAGCAGAAGTAACACAGTGATTGAATAATTTTTTATTTTTACATTTATTTTTAATGTATTTTTATTGATTTCAGAGAGGAATGGAGAGGGAGAGAAAGGTAGAACCATCATTGATAAGAGAACCATTGATTGGCTGCTTCCTGCATGCCCCTTACTGAGAATTGAGCCCACAACCTGGCATGTGCCCTTGATTAGAATTGAACCCAGGACCCTTCAGGCCACAGGTTGATGCTCTATCCACTGAGCCAAACCAATAGGGCTGAATAATTTTTTAAATAAATCCATGAGCTTAATCTTTGTTCCAAGAAAGGAAAATAACACAACTCTTTCCAAGGAAAAATGAGGATAAATGTGATTTAATATATAATATACATCTAATCTAATAAAAGAGTAATATGCATATTGACACTCACTTTGTTACACCCACAAGTAACACCCATAAGCCACGCCCACCAGCCAATCAGGAGCAAATATGCAAATTAACTCAACTAAGATGGTGGCAACCACGGAGCTGAAGTTGCCCCGGGCAATAGAGGAAGCCAGGGCCCTACGGTCCCTGAGCTCTAGTCAAGGTTACAAAGTTTCAATTATAGAAGATAAAAAAAACCCAGATATCTGCCAGGCGGAGACCTTGGGTTGCCAGGGGTAACCCAGGCTTTGAGCAAAGGACCAAGGCAACAAAGTTTCAATTATAGAAGTTAAATAAATCCCAGATAGCTGCTTCTATCCAGGCACCCCAGTAGAGACCTAAACCCTGAAGGGGCTGTAGGCAGCCTGAAACGGCCCTCTGCCCCTCACCCAGGCTGGCCAGGCACACCAGCAGGTGGACATCCTTCGAGGGGTCCCAGACTGCAAGAGGGCACAGGCTGGGCTGAGGGACTGACCACCGCCCCCCTCCCCCCCCGGAGTGTGAAAATTTTTGTGCACCAGGCCTCTAGTATTTTATAAAGATAATGTAATATAAACATATATTTAGCCATATATATGAATATATATGCATTAAGCAAACCTAATGTTTAGGTAAAAATTAATTTATAAAACAAGGTAGTGGTTGACTATTTCTAGGATATAGGATTCATTTAAATAAGAAGTAATCCACCTGGCTGGCGTGGCTCAGTTGGTTGAACGTTGTCCTATGCACCAAAAGGTCTCCAGTTCAGTCCTAGGTGGGGACACATGCCTGGATTGCAGACTCGATCCCCAGTAGATGCAGGAGGTAGCTGGTTTGATGGCAGTTTCTTACATCCAAATTTCTTTCTCTCCCCATCTCTCACTCTCTCAACCCTCCTTCCTCCTTTCCTCTTTCTCTAAAATCAATAAAAACATATAAATAAATAAATAATAAATAATAATTCCAGGTCATTTAAAAATGACTCATTTGCTTCAGAGTCAGCTTTTCAGAAACACCCTTCCATTACCAGAGGTGTGCAAACAGAACAGAACTAGATAGGATTTTTATTCTGGAAAAGTAAGAAGTAGCAATTTTCCATAGTTTCTTGGATTTTTATTACCATCATTAGCTCCTTGAAGGTATATTATGTGTCTCATGCACTGAAGAGCATTTCTCATGCTGGACACACAGTAGGACTTTAAAAATAACCTGTCAGAATCAGCAAATGTTGTGTCTTTGTGAGTTGCCTCATAATTACGTTGTGAGATAATACTTTAAATTCTGTCAACACGCTGGTTTTTTTTTGTACTCCCTGCTATTCAGCAGAGACATCCATTGCCTAGGGAAGAATGAGGATTGTTAGAGGTGAAAAGGATAGAGAAAGAAAGTGTCACTCTCCAGGATTTGACTTTCAAAACAGTCACTTGAAGCCTGTTTCAAAGACAATACTCTTGAAAGCCAAAGCATTTAAGTGAGAAATGAAATGTTAGAGGTTAAAAAAAAAAAAAGTTGAAAAAGGATTTTGTGTCAAAAGGGAAAGCCCTGAAAAAGCAAAGCATGAATTTTACTCACAAGGAACAGATCAGAAGAAACATGATGAAAAGCTTCAAGAGCCCCACCCCAATGGGAAAACTGAGGTTGCTCTGTCCGGGAGTGCAAGGAAAGAGAGGGCAGTGGGAGGACAGCAGGAGAGTGTGAGGTTACATGTACAGGCATAGCAGGGGGTCTCCTACCTATTCTCCCCCTGAGTCTTGAGAAAACTAAGGGCGCCCACAGGCCACCGTTGGTCATTCCAGTGAGTGCCTGTGCCACCTGCGTTAGTTTTTCTTTTCTTTACCAAAGGGTAAGAGCATTGCCCACCAACTACCCAACAGAAGTGATGGTCAACTACTGTTGGTTTGCAACCTTGGGGGTTCCCTGGGTAAAAATTGAAACTGACCCCTATACGTGGAAAGTAAGGAAAGACCAAAGAAAGAGGCAGACTACTCTAGATTGGTAGGCGGCAGGGTTAATAAGCAAAGGAATTGACATCCCAGGCTCTTCTTGGGTGCTACAAGGTGAGTCGATCTCCTCACCTGCCTACCAGAATGTTAAAACTGGGTTTAGTCACATAGACAGTCCAGTTGGTCTCAACAACACATTACTTTCTCAAAGCTGCATCCTTGAAGTGGCTCCTAGTGTGGAAACAGTGAGCAGAATGTGTCTTTGCATATTTCAAGGGCAGGGGATGGAATAAGGAACTTCCAATTGCCTGGGTCCAGCCTGGGCCAATCAGCAGTCACGTCCTCTGATCATTTCCTCCAATGGATCTGTTGCAAGATTTTGCTCATCCTACAAAATACCCTATATTTACTATGCCCTCTTCCATGGCCCCAGCTATCCTATGTCCCTAAAATGACAAAGGTGCTCTGTCCTTAGAAGGAACCGTGTGAAACAGGAAGCACCTAACACTTATACTTGGTTGAGACTGATCAGAACCAGTTTGAGATTCTTCCTCACTCCACACCAGGCAGGGTAAGGTGAAACAGATCCATACCACACTGTTGTGCAGGTATGGACAGCTCCAAGTCTAGAAACCCTATAATTCCTGAAGATCTACAATGCTTACGTTTTATATAAAATCATAAAATCTAATAAAAAAGAAACATGCAAATTGACCACACTTCTGCTATCCCCAAAGCCATGCCCACCAGCCAATCACAGCAACTATATGCAAATTAACCCAACAAAGATGGCCAGCCACAGAGCTGGAGCAAGCAGGAGGCTTGGTTGCCCCAACGATGGAGGGAGCCAAGCTTCCCACCTGCACTGGCCAGCTGTAGCCTCTGCTCAAGGCAACAAACTTTCAATTATAGAAGATAAATGTATCCCAGATACCTGCTTCCAGCCAGCCTCACCGGGAGCTTGGGTCACTGGGGGGGGGGGGGGGGGGTTTGGACAGCCTGTAAACAGCCATTAGCCACTCACCCAGGCTGGCCAGGCAACCCAGTGGGAGCCCCCTCCCTAAAGGTGCTGTGGCCAGCCTGCAAACAGACATCAGCCCCTCACCCAGGCTGGCCAGAAACCCCACCCTGATCTGGGACACCCTTCAGGGCAAATCAGCTGGCCCCCACCCATGCACAGGTCTCTATCCTATATAATAAAAAGGTAATATGCAAATTGACCCTAACAGCAGAATGACTGGGAATGACTGGTCACTACTACACACACCGACTACCAAGGGGCAGACGCTCAATGCAGGTGCTGCCCCCTGGTGGTCAGTGTGCTCCCACAGGGGTAGCTCTGCTCAGCCTCATGCCAGGCTGATGGCTGCCAGTACAGCGGTGGTGGTGGGAGCCTCTCCTGCCTCTTCAGCAGTGCTAAGGATGTCTGACTGCAGCTTAGGCCTGCTATCTGCTGGCAAGTGGACATCCCCCAAGGACTCCCAGGCTGCCAGAGGGATGTCTGACTGCCAGCTTAGGCCCAATGCCCTGGGGAGTGGGCCTAAGTCAGCAGGTGGACATTCTCCGAGGGGTCCCAGACTGCAAGAGGGCACAGGCCATGCTGCGGGATCCCCACCCCCACCCCCACCCCCCAGAGTGCACAAATTTTTGTGCATTGGGCCTCTAGTAATAATATAAAGACAAAAATAGTTTTTCCCCTTTAACATAAATTTAAAAATGCAAACAATAACATGGACAGAGAGGAGGGTAAATCTAAATAATAAAAAGGTCTCATAGATGAAGAGAAGTTATGTTAGGAGTGGTCAGATTAGAGAGATCATCTCATGCATCCATTACCTCCTTTACAAATGAGAAAACTGGAGTATGGAGAGGTCAATCAATTTTCCTAAGGTCAAGTGGATAAAGGAGACAAACCTCAAGAATCCACTCCTGCCCTAACTGGTTTGGCTCAGTGGATAGAGCGTCAGCCTGTGGACTGAAAAGTCCCAGGTTCGATTCCGGTCAAGGGCATGTACCTTGGTTATGGGCACATCCCCAGTAGGAGGTGTGCAGGAGGCGGCTGATCGATGTTTCTCTCTCATCGATGTTTCTAACTCTCTATCCTTCTCCTTTCCTCTCTGTAAAAAATCAACAAAATATATTTTAAAAGAAAGAATCCACTCCTCCCTGCCACTAATTAATGGATTTTGAAAGCTCTTCTTTGTCTCTTTGCATCTTGCTTTAGTCTCAACTGTATAAACAGTTCAATTGCAGTATTTTCTTACCATCTCAACTCTAATTTACTACATAAAGATAAAGCCTGGTACCAGGTTTTTCTGAGTTTAATTGGCAAGACATTTCTTTTGCAAAATAGTCTCTATCCTTGTTCTCCTCTCTGGGGGTGATGTTTCCTTTGGCTTCCCAAAAGCAACCTCCCTTGAACTTGCTTTCTGTAATGGTTCCATATGAGGTCACTCCATTACTCCATCTGTCTCTAATTAACCTCTGGGCTCTTTCCCTGAAAATTATTCAGATCATTTAACAACTTTAATTTGTAATAGTGGCATACTAAGATTCAACTGATAGACATCTTAAACATAATCAACTTTGAGTATAACAGATATGCATATGCCATTTTATAATGTATAAAGTGATTTTGTGTGTATTATTTTTTTTCATGAATATGTGGATATACTTGCTATTTATTTTTAAAACATAGCAGCTAGAGCTCAGAAAATTAACACCAGTTGAATTCTAAGTTGGAGAGTGAGGTCTGAAATTCAGGTGCCTCTGATTCACAATTCCATGTTCTGCTTGCTAGGCCATACCTTCTTCAGAAAAAATTGCTAGGCTTGGCATTCAGTCTAGGGAGAATGAGAGCTCACAAAATGTGAATAAATTCATATACAAACCTCTGGTTTGGGGGAGTGTACAACCCAATCAGACAGAAAGCCTGCTGCTTCTGATTTGGAATAGGACAGGTCAACATTGCACAAACTGTGCCATTAACAGAGACTGAGAGTGAAACTCAGTGTGGCCTCATGGAAAAGTGATTTCTAGGCATCACATAGCGGCATGTGGGCCAGGATTAGAGAGGAAACAAGGCTGGCCATTCGCTGTGATGGAAGTTTGCAGGGCGGGGATGAAGCAAGCCACCATGTACCTGGGTGGCCCGTAGGAAGAAATACATGGCCCTAGTGTGCTGACAGTCTCCTAATTCAGCGGTTCTCAACCTATGGGTCGTGACCCCCTTGGCAGTCGAATGATCCTTTCACGGGGGTCGCCTAAGACCATCCTGCATATCATATATGTACATTATGACTCATAACAGTAGCAACATTATAGTTATGAAGTAGCAACGAAAATAATTTTATGGTTAGGTCACAATATGAGGAACTGTATTTAAAGGGCCAGAAGGTTGAGAACCACTATCCTAATTGCTTCCTCAATTGGTTAGGAATGGATTTGAATATAAAACAGACCTAAGATGGGCAATAAACATGAGAACGTGTCTGGCCGATCAGTGACTTCCGTGGCATTCCGGAGGAATACCTGTGCTGGGGAAAGAACTATGGGGAGCAGAGTGGGGGGCTCAGGCCCTGCACACATCCTTTTGACATTTGACAGCTGCTGAAATTACCACTGTGTGACTGCCTCAGAGTTCAGGAGCCCCATCCAGAAAGGATAGGAGGCATATTTGTTTCTTACAATGCCACAGTCTCTCTCTGCTCCTTTCTAAAGTCTACCTTGGTATGTCTTAGTACTCAAAAGAAATAGAGTTCAAAACTTTTGCTTTTAAACACATGCATTCTCATTACATAGTATCTTTCATCATTCAGGTGGAATGGGCTTGATTTTCCCATGGAAACTGTCCTGAAAAGAAAAAATTAAAAGCTATACATTTTCTTTGGCTGTGGGATTGAGTCACAGTTCTCCTCCTGGACTTTACATTTTTCTCAGACCAAAAGGTCAAAGTGGATTTAATATACACCCTCAATGTATCATGCATATGAAGAAATCAAAAAGGGAGAATATTTTCTTTATACCCTCAAGAAGGTTTAAAGAAATTCATAGTTCAATCTTAAGCTACCTTTCCTCCCAGTCTTTGCATTAGTGCCTGATCTCCCCTAACTGGAGCTTGCCGGTACTGCAAGCCATTCTTGAAGGCCATCATGATTTAAACTAATACATATACAGCGTTTTTATTTTTCATAATCTTCATAAACAGAAGGACTCACTGGGCGATTTCAAGGCTCTCCATTTTTCCATTCTTCCTCTTGCTAAGAGCACATATAACAATTTTTGCAATTTTGAACAAATCATTAAGAAACAAGACTTTGAGAAACTAAAGGGAGTCGCACGAAGAGACTCTGGAGAAACACAGTGGAACTAATTACAAGTGTAATTGCACATTTAAATGAATGACAAATGTTTAGTCTGAAAAAGAAAAGAGATACCAAAGTGGCTCCATTTTTTATATCTTTTATGCAGGATAAAGGATACAATAAAGGTGTTGTACTCAGATCAATTTTTTTTAAATGTTCAATAACCAACGTATGAGCACAAGTGGAACTGTGAGGCTCATGTTGCAGCAAGCTCTCCTTCGCTGGAGGAATTTGACAGAAGCTTGGTAACATCTGCAGGAAAGTCTGTGAAAAGATTCTACGCAACAAGTAGGTGTTGAGATGTGTCATTTCTAACATCTCTATAATACGATTCTTAATCAGGATGATATGTAATTTCATAACCCAGACACAGAAATCATGGCCACACAGAATATTATTAATTAATTATCTACAGATTTCATCAGCTGTTCCCTTTAAGAATTTGAAGACATTTATAGACATACTTTAAACTGAACCGTTTAGATTTTGTACTGATCATCCAAAATGCCTAATCCTTTTTAGAAGCTATGATTAAAACCCATCTGCCTTCTTTCCATGTTATCCAAAATAGTGAAGACTATTTTACACTTTTTTTTTCTCCCTCAGAATATATGCTGGAATAACAAAAAAGATCAAAACTGTGCTCACTAGCCACTAGATTGTGGTTATTTTGGGTCATGAATGTGTGCGTGTCTTGGTCAGAGTGTACGTTAATATCATATTGTGCTGCTGATAGTAATATTATTTCAAAATAATGCGTTAGATCTGTTCACACACACTCCCATGGAGAAAGACCTTTGTCCATTAAGAAACACCCTTGCCTTTTCTGTCCTTTTGGAAACCACTCTAATATAAAAGTTATTTCCAAGAGGTGAGAAGTTTCTCAACATGTCCTAGCGTTTCCCCAGCTCAGAGAAGTCAGACAGAAGCAAAGTATAGCCTTGCCAACAGGCCATGCATGACTTTGAATCTTGAGCACTAGAAAAGGGCTTTTACAGAACAGCCTAAAACGAAGCCATTTTAAACCAGTGACTAGAAGATCACCTTAAAATTAATGTTAAGCCCCAGAAGACTTTTGAACGGTTGAGGAGCCCCATTACTAGGTATTTTAATCTTCAGTTATTAGATCAATTTTTTAAAATAGCCCTGGCCAGTTTGGCTCAGTGGATAGAGCCTCAGTCTGTGGACTGATGGGTCCTGGATTGCATGCCAGTAAAAGGCATGCCCAGGCCCGTTCAGGACTCATGCTGAAGGCAACCAACTGATGTGTTTTTCTCACATCAATATTTCTCTCCATCTTTCCCTCTCTCAAAAAATCAATGGGAAACTATCCTCAGGTGAGGATTAACAAAATAATACAATGGAGAGGTCCACTGCTCACACCTATCTTAATTCTCCCAATTTGGTTCTAAGCCTCTAAGGTTACTCATTTGGGTTGGCTTTCCATAAGTCAAAAATGGCCATTGCTCCGTAAGTCTGAAGAACTCCTTTGATGTCTGCCTAGTTATGCCTATTCCTAACCCACACAGTATCTGTGGAAGCCACTACCAAAATTGCCCAGCCCACCAGTGTATTTAATAAGGTCTTCCTTACTCATTCCCAGATACTTCATACACTGGGGATACTCAAATTAAACCTAATACCTCTCAAAATGGAATTTGAATATTAAAAAACGCTGAACCCCTTGATTTTTAGGACCCTTTCTATCATCAATGAGCTGTATGATTTTGAACAAGCCATGACCTCCTCCTTCTGGGATTTAGCCTCTCTGATTTAACAATATCAGATAGTCCTTATTTTTAAGTAAAGTTATAGGATTCAATATTCTATAAGCAAACTAGGTTATGGAACAAATTCTTCGTTTCAAAATTTGTTGCTCAAATTTTTAAAGGTGTTTCTCGGTGGTTAGGCATAGACCTATGAACCAGCAAGTTGTGGTTAATTCCCAGTCAGGGCACATGCCAGGGTTGCAGGCTCAGTCCTCAATAGGGGACATGCAGAAGCCAGCTTATCGATGATTCTCTCTCATCATTGATGTTTTTATCTCTCTCCCTCTTCTTTCCTCTCTGAAATCAATAAAAATATATCTCAAAAGTAAATAAATAAAATTACAATTATATCTCCATTCTGAAAAATTTTCTATGATCAACTCATTCCCTTAACTATCATATTATTGCATTGACTTAAGACATAGAAGAAACATCAGGAAAAAATATTCTATTGTGTTTCACATTAGTTCATTGTTACTTAGTTTAGGTTGCTGGGTTACAGTTTTAGATAAAGTGGGCTGTGCTTAATGGATGCTTTCCACTCTGGCTGGGGTATACAGCTTGGCTCTTTTCCGTAAGATGCAGAAAAATCTTGTAAGGCCAACCCAAACTCCCTGTCTTTATTCCCCAAGACTTCCTAAGAGTTGTGGGTTGCACAAATTATATCTGTCTCCATGGTTACAGTAGAAAGAAATTTTCTTATAAAGGAAAACCTATGAATTTAGCATAATTTCGAATTCCAGATATAGGTATAAAGAAAGGTAATTCTCACACACACACACACACACACACACACACCCTCCTCCAAACCTGCTTTTGTATCCTCATAAAAGTGTTGTTGAATGTCTAACATAAATCTCGGATAAAAGCAGATAGAAGTTTAAATAAAGTAAAATAATAGCAAGTTCATCAAAATAGATGTTATAGCTGCTGTAAAACTTCTTCAACTCCACAAAATGCTCACTAGTTCCTGTGTCTTTTCCCTAAACAGCTATGCTTCGTCATAGGCATGAGAGGAAAAACCTTAACTTAGCAAGATGTGATCTTTTTTTAAAAAAAGAGACTTAAGTAAGAAAAATGCTTCAAGTCGTCTGACTTACCCGCTTATTCCACAGCCACATTCCTACTACCAAGCCCAAGCTGAAGGTCAGCTTCCAGGGCTGAGAGGACATGGCATGATAATTAATATTGGTATGTACTATGCACATGTCTATGCATATTCTGTACATTGTCTCATTTAATCTTAACAATAATTATGATGGTGCATTTTATGTGTCAACTTGACTGAGCTGAGGGATGCCTAGATTTCTGGGGTGTATCTGTGGTAGTGTCTCTAGGAGAGATCATCATTTGAATAAGACTGAGTAAAGAAGATCCAGCTCACCAATGTGAGCAGGCATCATCCAACCTGAATGAAACAAAACAAAAACAAAAAACAAAAACAGAGAAAGGTCAAATTTTCCTCCCTGCTTAAGCCAAGACATCCACCTTCTGCTCTCAGACATCAGAGCCCCTGATTTTTGGACTTTTGGACTCAGACCAGGATTTAAACCATCTCCCCCTCCCACCTCCTCCTTGCAATTCTCAGGCCTTCAGATTCACACTGAATTTCATCATCAGTTTCTGGTTTTTCAGCTTGCAGATAGCAGATCACAGATTATAGGACTTCTCAGCCTCCATGAACAGGTGAAACAATTCCTATAATTTCTCTGCTCTCTCAATTAGTTGGATAGATAGGTAGATTATAGATATATAGGTAGATAGATGACAGATAGATGATAGGTAGGTAGATAGATGATATAGATGATATAGATGATCGGTAGATAGATAGATGATATAGATATAGATGATAGATAGATAGATAGATAGATAGATAGATAGATAGATAGATAGATAGATCTCTTGTTTCTGTTTCTCTGGAAAACTCTAATACAACAACCTTATGAAGCACATAGAGGTTCAATAATGTACCTTTGCTCACATAGTGACAGAGAAATCAAGGATTCAAGTTCAGGCAGCCTTACTCCAAAGTTCTCATTTTTGAACAATAATGATAATAACAAAACAACAACAACCAGTCTACCAGAACCCCAGGTTCTCATGTTTTGTTTGTTGATGCAGGACTTTAGTACTACTATTCACCATTATTGAGAGTCTACTACATGCCATGCACTATACCTTTCCTCATTCACTTCTTCCTTTATCTTATAACCTAAGGGATAGTACTCCCAATATACAGATTCTGAGAGTTTAAACATCCTGATATCACACAACTTGTACATGAAAGAGCATGTTTCTAAGTCTTTAAAGCAATGTCCTGTACTGTCCTGTCTTGTTCTATGGTGGTATAGGGAGTGTCATATTCTGTAGCTATAAGAAAATTGAGGGATGCTGGGTAAAGTTGCAGGTGACTAAGAGCTAACCATTCAAAAAAATATGGATAGACTCCGTGTAAACTAATACAGAGTAAAACAAAGCTGAAGCAGAGACATAAATCAAGCAGCTTTATAGTTGAAACAAGTTCAGTTCTGCTAACAGCAGACAAGTTCAGCTGTGTCTCCCTCCACATGCCAAGAGGACCAGACGACCAGAACCCTAGGTTCTCGTGTCTTACTGATGCGAGACTTTAGAATTCCATGCCCAAATGCCTTTCAGTCCTGGATTAAACCCAACTACGACCAGCCACACCAATGATATGCATACCCAAAGGCTGGTCAGAGGCAATGGTTTATGAGTATAGATAGAGCTTGGATATGCAAACTGGGGAATTTGCCTTTGTGTAGAAAGGAGCTGGAAATGGAGAGAATATGGCAAGTGAAGGGCTGGGGCCGGAGCCAAGGGATGTGGCTCTCTGTATATCACCAAGTTTCAGAACAAAATTATGATAAATCCAAGAGTTCTCAATTTGAAGTTGGCATTACAGGATAACATCAAGTTATATTTGTCAAGGGGAAAGTACAGTACATTTTATATAAACATATTGAGCTAGATGTATAACCTTTAAAGATATATACCCTTTACATCTCTATTTGCACTCTTGCCCTGAATCCCACATATGCCAAGGGCAGGCCCAGGCTAGCCCCTTTCTTTCTTTTTTTTGTTTGTGTGTTGTTTTTTGTTTTGTTTTTGTTTTGGTAAGTTTCATTTCAGAGAGAAAGGGAGAGGAAGAGGGAGATAGAAACATCAATGAAGAGAGAGAATCATTGCTTGGCTGCCTCCTGCAAGCTCCACACTGGGGATGGGATCAAGCCTGCAATCCAGGCATGTACCCTGACCAGGAATGAAACAGTGACCTCCTGGTTCATAGGTCAACGCTCAACCACTGAGCCATGCTGACCCGACCAGGCCAGCTCTTATATTTCCCCCTCCTCACAGAGTTAAATATGCTGATATGAGCTCAGTGTCAGTATTCCGTTGATAGTGGTTGACAAACTTACTCTGTGACTCCACTGAGGAAACATGTCAGAATCTCATTAAGTCTCAGGTAAAGATGACTTCCTACAATCTCATTCCTCAGTCTCTGCTGAGAACAAGAAAAAAGAATCACCTGATGTGTAGGAATTGCCATTTACATGACACTTTAGTGTTTACTTCATTGGAAACAGCTGTTTCATTGATTCATTTCAATGTTCATTAGTTTGACACATAAGATTATGAAGGGCTGTCTACATGATGCCAGAACAGACAGATGATTCAATCAAATTCAGTCCAATAACCAATTTACTTTTAAAGAGAAATGAATCCATTTTGCATGTTTGCTTGTTTTTGTAATTATTTTTTTCAACTATCAATTCTATTAAATCAGTAGGGAAATGAGTCATCCTCACTCCCAACCTCTCCACTCCAGCCAATACAATTCATGAAACAATGAAAAAATACAGGTAGAGTCAGGCTATTTGTCACCATGGTGGTCCCAGTACTTACCTTCATCAAGTATCCAAGCTGATATTCCATATTGATGAGACGCCTGCATGGGAATGCTATCTAACACGGGCCAGAATGCCAAGCCCACGGACACACAACGTGCACTGAAATATACATGTACTCTAAGAAGGAGTTTTTGATGGAGCGTAGAGGCTTGACTTACCAACTCAGGGTGCCTGCAGTCACCTCTCGTAGCGACATGTGTAAGCTCACAAAATCCAAAATGCCTCCATATCACATTTTTCCAAGCTTCCCACATTCCTTCACCAGTTAAGCATAGAGGAAAACTAAATAGAGGTGATCTTATAGCTATCATTTGTGCCACCATTTGGTGTCCATGCCCCTCAACCCTTTTCTACATGGAGGGAAGGGGTTGGATGTCACATAGGAGATACATAAACAGACTTTGAGGCCCAGTATCCAGTAGCTTAAACACTGGAGATCCCAATCACTAAAATCCACACAGTGGCACATTAGTAAATTGAATATCTAATTGAAATCATGTAGGACTATACCTGATTCATTTTCCACGGGTGGCTGTGGGAAGCGATATTAAGCAACGGGGGATTATTAAAGAGGCAGTCTCAACAGCCTCTGAGACCATGCCAGCTGACATGGGGAAGGCACCTTAGAGAAGTGGTGCCCCTCTGACCACCAGAAAGAGCAAGTTATTTTTCAATCTAGCCTACAAGACACTTGGGTCGTCATGCAAATTTGGAGGCTGGATGCAAGGAATGAATTTTACTGATCATTTCCCCTTACCTAGCAACAATGTCTCCCAGGGCTGCTTTGTTAGAACACAGTAGGTCACAGCTGGTGGTAGATAAGGCCACAGACTCAGCTAAACAATTTCATTAGGCACATGCTGACTTAGCCCAGATTGTTCCCTTCAGGTCCTGAATCCTACATGGAATTGAACCATCCTCTATCATAATTACCAGAAGCATCAGAAGCAGCTACTGTCTCCTCCCATCGCTTGGGCCGGACAGCAGATAGCCTGAGGGTCCCATCATCTGACAATGACAGGCTTCATGTGAGTGTGCACGCCTGTGCATTCCACAGCCTGAGCCAGGAGCCATTACCTGCCCACTGGCTGCTGAATCAGGTGCGGAAAGTTCTCTCTATAACAGCAAAGCATAGTGAGGACAGAAATAGCCCCCTTCCCCCCAACACTAAGTACAACAGACTTATAAACGATAGCCGTCACTGAGACAGGAACTACGAAATACTGTCAGTAGTCAGCAGTTATGTATTCCCACTGTGTGCTAAGTGCTATGTGCTTTTTTTCACTTCATCCTGCAAACATGCCTGAGATTAAAAAGCTATAAGGTCACCCACCATAGCAGAAGGAAGAGTCAAACAGACCGTCTTCCTTGCACAGAGTTTATGAAAATAAGGAGAGAAAAGGCATGCAGCCACCGGTCCAGAAGTTAGGGAGGGAAGATAATCACAATCTATAAACATCTGTGATCACCTACTGTGTGGTAGGCCCTGAAGAAGATTCAGGGGACACAACAGAAGACAGTAACATGCACTTCCTACTAGAGGAATATAAAGGAAGTGATCTTTAAACCATGTTCAGAAGATGAGGAGGGACGTGGTTTGGTATAGTGGAGTGAGGAGGGTGAAGGGGCTAGCAAGGCATCGATCCTAGCATCCCCATGGGAAGATTTCATTCTAAAGGTGAAACTTTCTCTGAGGGTGTTGGAAGAGAGGTTGATAAGGAAATGAAAGAAAGGCAAAACTGAGGTTTTATAACAGTGTGCTTCCATAGATCCTCATTAGAAAAGAAACAATAAAGAACAGCTAGCTCATCAAAGAACAATGCCTCTATGATTGTTGTAGAATGCTAATCACTGACTACTGTGAATGATTCTTAATGTTTGGGAGGACAAACAACAACTTGAGAATGTAATCCCTACTTTCTAAGGTGAAAAAATGCACATACAGACCCATGCCCATATACAATTTTACATAAATTCTCTGAAGTTTATTCATGTCTTAAGATCTCCAAGACGAGAGAATTGAGCTGAGACAAAAATGTCCTTGAAGCCACTCTCAATGGGGTTGAGAACAGCCCAAGTACAAGAAGGTGTGAGATATAGAGGAAGAGAGACATAGCCCCATGGATCTTAGTATTTGGGGACACTCGTTCATGGTTGATAATTCAGAGAGTATTGGCCAGCACCCTTTGGGAATAAAATAGAGGTCTAGCCATGACTTGCTGATCAAAGAGGAGAGAGAAGCTTTGGAACAGTCTAGACAAGGGGCAGCCCAAGGAGTTGCCAGAAAAGAGTGCTTATTAAAGGAAGCCCTGCACGCCTTCCACCAGGTGTGAGTCGCTATGGGGGCACACAAGAGTACCAGTCCTCCTAATTAACCATCTGGGGAAAAGGTTAAATTGGAATTCTTTTATTATTATACTCTCCATGTGTGATATAGGGAAGGAGCATATGAAGACCTAAAGGAACTGGAGTCTCATAATATTGGGGACTAACTCAGCTATAAATGCTCTAAATGTAACCTCATCTACAACTTCCTAACAGAGGTATCAGACAAGAGTAAGCAATAACAAAACAATTTAGTCCTATAATGTCGGAATGAGATCATTATCCCAACTTTAATGTTGAGTAACAAACCTGCCCAAAGATAGACAGCTAGAAACAGACAAGCTGAGGAAACCCAGGTCCCCATGTCTCCAGAACCTGTCTTCATAATGACTGCACTCTACTGGATTCCAGGCAAAGAGGATTTCAGGCAGGTGAAAAATTACACGGAAAAGGTGGGACAAGAATCTTACTCAAAAAACATCTGCTCACCTTGGTCTCTTCTTGCTCTATGGAGTAGCCATGCCGGGGGCATTTTTCCTGCTCCAGTTATCAACGCTCTTATACATGTCACAAAGTTTTCCTCTGGTAATAAAATCAGGCTCGAGTGTGACCTTACCCTGGACTACTTGTCCCCACTGAACAATCTTTCTTTTTCTTTATAAGGAATATTTATTACTAATGCAAAAATTAAAATACTGTTTGGATTTATTTATTCATTAGCCTGATGTATCCATTCAGAGCTAAGCTGGGTAAGGAATAAGGAAATCACCATATCTGACAGAGCCGACTCAAATCCAACCATCTTATACGATCACCTCCAGCACAAGTGTATTAGGCACCTGACCTGTTCCTTAGGCATATATGCTGAGCAAGGGTGACACATATGGAGGTTGCATGAGCAGAAGCTGGAGCAGGAGCGCCCTTCCCCAGGTTGCCTTTCTCATTTGGCAAATGAAAGAGAAATGGCCTTGTCCAGCTCTAGTCAGGGAGAAGGTAAGCCTCTGGCCAAGGAGGCTTGCATGAGGTGGATTGTTTTACTCACAAAGAACAGGTGGACACAGTTATAGTATCACGAGTGAGGCTAAAAATATGAGAAGAGCTCTGATTCTGTACAAGTCACCTTCACATTGCAACAGGGCCCAGTCTACCTGGATCCCTTTGCATTTGTTCTCATTGGAGTCTATGGTGCATTCCTGCCTGAATTCCTGGCACAACAGACTACATGATACGCTGACTCATCAACAGTGTGCAATTAATGGGTGTCAGACACAGCAGTCCGGGGCAGGCACAGGTGGCACCAAGAGTCATTTATGTAGAAGGAGTGCTGTGAAGGGGGAGAAAAACAGATTTGAAAGTCAGATACACCCGGGTTCAAATAGCTGCTTTGCCACTTACTATGAGACTTGAAACAAGTCGCTTTTTTCTCTCTCTCATAAACTGGTGATAAAATCAACTCAGAATGGAGTGTGTGAGGATTAGAGGTGGGCACGGTGGGCCTTCAATCATTCACTGTGATGATGACGGTTCCACAAGGAGCCACTGCAAAAAAAGAAGACATAAATCTGAAGCCTAGGAGATAAACCAGAACTATGAACCAAGGAGCATAAATCAGTGAGCAAGAAGCGAATAAAACAACAACAATTCACAGAAAGAAAAGGGATGGCAGTTCTTTTTAACCACCATTCAGGAGGCGGCTCGCTTCAAAGGAGCCAGTCACTGGAGTTCCAGTTCTCTCCTAAGATGCTGTCCATGAATTCAGACCACTTTGAGACCCAACAGCTCACCGAGCCCTGGACTTGGCAGTATACCCTTTCTCCGTCTCTCAAAAGCAGAGCCATTTATAATGCTAAAACTAGGAAATAAGGAGGTCTGTTCTCGTGGAGTTTTCCTGCTAGTTTTCCAGAGTTTTAAATGACGCTTGCTCTAAATTAATATTCTCCAAAATCCTTTCTTGGTCAAAATATATAATTTGATGCTTCTCTAGCATAAGTCTTAGCTGTGTCTAAGTCAAAAACATTTTCCTTCTTTCTATAGGTGTCCCCCAAAAATATATATACATATATTTTATTATGATGATTCATCTTGGAATTTGCACATCCTATAAGAAACACTCCTAAGCTAGAAACAAAGAAATAATGAATCTTAATATACAGCAAATCATCAGTTATCATTGCATTTGTCTCTGAACACCCTAAGGAACCAAAGTTCATCATTTCCAAAGTTCCCAGAAAGCCTGCAAGAGAACTACAACAGAGATAAATATAGTATAAAAATGCATAAATTTCCAGACCATGCCTTGGAGAGAGGTACCACTATTAGACAAGCACGGACTGAATGCTGTACTTGAGGTGGAAAGGACACTATATTTTATACCTACTCCATCTACTTTTACATGTCTCAGTATCATTATTTCTCAGTTTGTACATTACAATCCCCACATTTTAAGGTGATAATCTTTAATACTGAGCAAAGCTTGTTATTGCTCTGAGAGTGATGTGTGAAGCAGGTTGCAAAAATTCTATTATTTTATATGGAAAGGTGACGCTGTGGGTCCATAATGAAGCTCCGTACAGTAAGTCCTCACTCAACATTGTCAATGGATTCTCTGACTATTAGCAAAATGACATATAACAAAACCAATTTACCATAGCCTAATTGGGATAAACAAAACTATGGCATCTCATCAACATTATGACAAAAAGATGCTAAGTGAAACATTGTTATTGGAGGACCTACTGCTGTATAATGCTTTCTTAGTTGTGAAGAGGACTCTTGATCTATCAATAGTTCCTCTAACTGCCTGGCAACTACCACTAACAGATGAAAATTGGGATTAGACTTAAAAACAGGGCTTAATTCACCCAACCACCGATAATCCAATTTCAAAAGATAAATGTGACAAAGGGAAGAGAAGAATGGACATAAATAAAAATCAGCTGTATAGAAAAACTATATTTCTTTTCATTATTACCTTATCACTTGAAAAATTCCTTATTCTAATATGCCCTTATTTTTTTTTGAAATTTTCATAATCACCTTGAAAAAAATGGCAGAGAAAATGATCTGTGAAACCCCTGAAGAAGTAATCCTAAATTAGGTTTCTAATTTAAAAGCCTCTGTGCTGACCTAGTTCTCAGTGCAAAACACTGAGAGCAAATGTTTCTCACTCCTTTTATATAAACTAGAGGCCCAGTGCACAAAAATTTGTGCACTCTAAGGGGTCCCTCAACCCACCCTGTGCCCTTTTGCAATCTGGGACCCCTCGGGGGATGCCACTTGCTGGCTTAGGCCTGCTCCCCAGGGGATCGGCCTAAACTGGCAGTCAGACATCCCTCTGGCAGCCCGGGAGCCCTTTGGGGATGTCCACTCAGCAGCGGAAAGCAGGCCTAAGCTGCAGTCGGACATCCTTAGCGCTGCTGAGGAGGCGGGAGAGGCTCCCACCACACCGCTGTACTGGCAGCCATCAGCCTGGCTTGTGGCTGAACAGAGCTCCCCCTGTGGTAGTGCACTGACTACCAGGGGGCAGCTCCTGCATTGAGTGTCTGCCCTCTGGTGGTCAGTAGGTGTCATAGTGACCAGTCCTTCCCAGTGGTTCTGCTGTTAGGGTCAATTTGCATATTACCCATTTATTATAAAGGATAGAGGCCTGGTGCACGCGTAGGGGCCGGCTGGTTTGCCCTGAAGGGTGTCAGATCGGGGTGGGGGTTCCGCTAGGGTTCCTGGCCAGCCTGAGTGAGGGGTTGATGGCTGTTTGCATGTTTGCAGGTTGGCCGTAGCCCATTTCAGGGTGGGGGTCTCCACTGGAGTGCCTGGACAGTCTGAGTGAGGGGCTAATGGCTGTTTGCAGACTGGCCAAACCCCCCAGCAGGAACCCTCACCCCATGAGGGTGTGCCCAGCCTGAGTGAAGGGTTGATGGCTGTTTGCAGGCTGGCCAAGCCCCCCAGCAGGAACCCTCACCCCATGAGGGTGTATCCAGCCTAGTGAGAAGCTGATGGCTGTTTGCAGGCTGGCCATAGCCCCCAGCCACTCAAGCTCTCAGTGAGGCTGGCTGGAAGCAGATATGTGGTATGTATTTATCTTCTATAATTGAAACTTTATTGCCTTGAGTGGAGGCCACAGGTGGCCATTGCAGGCGGGAAGCTTGGCTTCCTCCATCTTTGGGGCAATCAAGCCTCCTGCTTGCTCCAGCTCGGTGGCTGCCGGCTGCCATCTTGTTTGGGTTAATTTGCATATAGTCACTCTGATTGGCTGGTGGGCATGTTTCTCTTTCATTAGATTAGATAATTCCACATCAGCAATTAATACCTCACCTTGCTTCTCCCTCACCTTGCCCCCCCCCACCCCCCGGACAATGTCTTTCTGCCTTAGATGATCCCTTAGGGCTCATTTGATTTCTTGACCTCTTGTCCACTCACAGGGAAAGAACTTAATAAAATTAAAACCTTGAACAAGAAAGTAAAAATGATACAGATGCCCAATATCAAAGTCAGTCCAGAATGAATCTATGAGTGGTATAACGTCAAGGTCATTAGTTTGATATCAGAAGAGCAAATGTCAAAAGTTTTGTTCATTGGATAGAACTGAAAGGCTTAAACAGGGCATATGAGATAATAGAAAATGGTAATGCATGGAAGAAATTCTAGCAATATAAAAATGTTGGCAGATGGTGTTTAATAACAATAATAACAGTAACACATACCATTTAAGTGCCTGTTAGGTGCCAAGATGCTATTAAGCTTTTAATATAGTTATGTGATTTAATCCCTTCATTAGGTTTATGAGAAACAAATTATCCTAATTTTAGAAGTGAGGAAACTGAGAGATGGAGAAACTAGTCCAAGGTTACACAGTTTTAAAATGAAAAAAGACAGAAATCAAACCCAGTTCTGTCAGACTCAAAAGCTCATTATTCTGTAAGAATACCATACAAAAGCCCTTCCTTATATTTCATACCATTTAGTATAAAGTATCTCCTTTAAAAGATGTATTGTCGATTTTTCATACAATGTTACCATCTGAAAGGTTCAAAGGCTTCATCTTAACTGGACTCCTGGTCCAGCTGCCTTCAAACCAGTCTAGTCTCATAGCAACTGTATTTGTTGGTTTTTAGTTCTTGATTCGGAAGCCAGACCCAAAATCCATATCCACATTATCCAGTGTCATTTGCTCAGTGGAATGGGCAGTTCCCTTTCCCATT
>PVJC01005030.1:0-60862 GCA_004026665.1 Murina feae
TCCTCCTCCTCCTCCTCTTCCTCTTCCTCCTCTTCCTCCTTCTCGTCCTCATTCTCCTCCTCCTCCTCCTTCTCCTTCTTTTTTTCTTTTTCTTTATTTTTTGCCTAGACTAATTCACATTGGATTTTTCTTGCAACATAATGTCCTAACTTATAGAATACTTTTTTTCAATAAACCAATTTCCTTTATGTGTTTGGTGATTTTAAAATGTGTCTTCATATTTTTAAATGACTGGTTAGAAGTTACTCTTACTAGTTCTAGGGGACATGTGTCATAATAATCACTACACCCCTAATGTTTAACATAGTGTTTTAGGCCATAAGATAGTAAAGCGGTTGGGTTTCTCCTCTAATGCATGGGCTTAGGGATTACTAGCAGAGAGGTGCAGTAGAGAGGACAAAGTTCACAGCTAGACTTCCCACCAAGTGTGCTAGATGGAAGGGGCAGAGGTACTCTAACTGGCAGGGGTGAATTCCCATCCATTCAGCCCTAACCTATTGATAGGGTCACTCTGTAATTATTTATTATGGAACAAATACACATATTTAGCACTTGACCATAGACATTGGTTGAGCTACCTCACTGGGAAATTTAGAGACGGATAGATTCAACTTAAACTTAGGTTTACATATTGCTTCCAAAACCAAAAATATATAATTTAGATAGGTCATCAAGAATTAATATAAAAACATTTCTAGTTATAAGAAATTTAAATATACTAGTCTATCATATTTTGCAATAGTTTAATTTATTATGATTGTAGTATATGTATGTTTGTATAAGTTGTGTTTTTAAACAACAATCTACAAAAATATGAATTCTTCTAAATTAAGACTCATGAAAGCATTAAATAGGAGCTAGCTGAAGGAAATTATATATATATAAACTTATTCATTCTAAAATTCACCTTCTGTCTTCTTTTATCAATAGAGAAATAAATGAACAAAAACAAATAAGTTTTATTTTAAAAATATGTAAATTGAATGTGCTCTAAAATTCTTGGTGTTGGACCGTATTTTTAAAACAAGATTCCTCATAATTCTGTTGGCTATTATACTGCTAAATTAGAAGCATGTTAAAGATTATTTTCTGGTAGTAGAAAAAGAAGTCATTTTTTCTGAAAGAAAGCAATCAAAATAAGCAACATGCCCCTTTCCATGATTCTGCAGAAGCTGAATCGGTCACCAACTGCAATCTCCAAGTACTTGTCCACTAACTAAACCGAAGATAAGCATACAATCATTGAGTGCACTGACAAACAAAGTTGCCAGCGACACTCTAATGAGAACAGATTTCTTAAAGGGGAAAAAAAACCCATAAAACTTAGTTCTAGCCAGTTTTGCTCAGTGGATAGAGCATCAGCCTGCAGACTGAAGGATTCTAGGTTTGATTCCTGTCAAGGGCACATGCCTGGTTTGCAGTCTCCATCCCCAGGAAGAGGAGGGGGCGTTCAGGAGGCCGCTCATCAATGATTCTCATCATTGATGTTTCTACCTCTCTCTCCCTCTCCCTTCCTCTCTAAAATCAATAAAAATATAGTTTAAAAAATTAAAAATAATAAAAAACCCTGAAGAGACTTGACTGCACTTGCAGATAATCAGGAAGTAAAATGTAAGGTCTTGTGTTAGGATGATAATGGGCATTCCTGGCATAAATGATTGTCCAGCTGCTGCTGACCATCTAGTAATTCTTGGCCCTAACTGGTACCAAAATGCAAATGAAAGCTGCCTTCTCTGGAAGGTACGGATACTGGCATTTCTTCTCTATATTCTTTCTCTTTCAGTCTCAAAATTTAATTCAAACACAATTTATGCTTTTTTCCTATAACCAACCTTTCTGCTTCCACTGCTGCTACCAAATGTAGGTTCTTTTATATTAGTAGCATTGGAATGTGTTACAGCTGTCTTGTGATTTTATTCAAAAGGAAAGTCAAAATATGCTGAATGATGAATTGAAAGTGTAAAATGTTTATATAAAAATGATCTCTTCCAAGGAGTTAAACTGGATCTTCACAGACTTAAAGAGTTAATTTTTTTCCAAAAAATTATAAGGGTCATTATCCCAATGTTCTGTGAAAGTTAGACATGGACTGTGTCTGTTTAAACACCAACTCCTGGGCTCTCAGCTGGGCCTTTAGCAAAAAAGGAAATTGAACAATAGCTTATGAATTCATTAGAAATGATAGCAATGTTTCTATCAAACATCTCATCTGTTGTATTGAGGAGTCACATCAGTAGAATGAAAACTTTCACCATTTTGTATACAAAACTTAGAAAAGCAACACACAGCAGCAATTCATAACATATACACAGCCATCATCTGGTTTGTAAAGCATTAGTTTTGGACCTGAATACACTGACAGATGCTTCCAGACTTTTAGGTTTTAAGCAGCAGTTTTCACTTGCCAAAATCCTCCCTTCGTTATTATGAACATAACATGAGGTGGTAGCAGTTGGTTCAGGTAAGCTGGCAATTCTCAGTCACACCTGACAGCGAATCATTATAAGCCTCCTTATCAGAAAGTTAGACAAACTTAGATTGGTACTGCAAAGTCCTTTTCTGGTTTCTATTTCAAAATCTTGTTTAAATACCATTCTTAAATTTCCAAACAGTCCAACTACAGAAATATCCAAACTCAAGTAACTTACAAATTATTTATTTTGCTACCTGAAATGCTAAAATGGATGGTGCATGTGGGCAGGCTAAATAGTCATCTCAAATGGTGCATAAAGAAAAATTGAATTTATTTAAGAAAGAGGATGGAGCATGGGATATCCAAAGGGAAGGCCGAGAGACTCCACCTGCCAGAGGAACCCCACTCACTCTGCAGATGCCCTTTGAGCCATGGTGCCACCCCAGGTGTGGCTGGCCAGGGAGGGGCTGCCAGAGGTTGGCTCCAGGGGGTGTCTAGCCCATCTCGCCCAGTCCCGCCCCTCCAGCCACCTTCCAATTAATTTCCTTTCAATATGCACAAATCTGTGCACTGGGTCACTAGTTATATAATATACTAGAGGCCCGATGCACAAAAATTAGTGCAAGAGTAGGCTTTCCTTCCCCGGGCTGCCATCACCAGCTTCCCTCTGGTACCCAGGACCTGGACTGGCTTCACTTGGGCCCCTGCTTTGTCAGGAAAAAGATCCAGTCTAGTTAGCATACTACCATTTTATTATTATAGATATGACTAGGGGCCTGGTGCACAAAAATTTGTGCACTGGGGGGGGAGGGGTGACTCACCCCGGCCTGTGCCCTCTCGCAGTCTGGAGCCCCTCTGGTGATGTCCACCTGCTGGTGTGCCTGGCCAGCCTGGGTGAGGGGCCAATGTCTGTTTGCAGGCTGGCCAAGCTCCTCAGTGGGAACCCTCACCCCATGGGGTTGTGGCAAGCCTGGGTGAGGGGCTGAGGGCAGTTTTCAGGCTGGCCACAGCCCCTTCAGGGTTCAGGGCCCTACTGGGGTGCCTGGCAAGCCTGGGAGAGGGGCTGAGAGCTGTTTTCAGCTGCCCACAGCTCCCATTGACCCTTGGGGCCATCTACCTGGGAAGCGATTGGGTGGCCTGGGCACACACGGGGACCCTGTGTGCCACTTCCCCCGCCTACCGCCTCTGCCATCTTGGCTAGGCAAATTTGCATATAGTTGCTCTGATTGGCTGGTGGGCGTGGCTTACCTTTCCCAAAGAGACAGTTAATTTTAATATTACACTTTTATTAGTTTAGATGAGTGATAGGGACAGACAGCAGTAAGCTTCTAGGTTAGACAATACTCATATTTTCATCATGTTGAGTCTCTTTCTTGACAAAATTTGTCTCTTTTTACATTACGATAAAAACAAAGTAGAAACAATACTTATGTTTTATAAAGTACATAGCTAATTCTATCTGCTAACATGTTAATGTTTAATCAAGTTTCTGGTAGTTATATTTTCTTTACCTCTGAGATGGACATCATAATTCTGTATCATGGGAGCATGTAATCTTGTGGCCAGCACATTCATACCACCCTCCCTCCCCACCACCTCCCACCCAAGCACTCTTACACTCTTCTTAATGCTACACTTTCTTCATTTAAATGAAACACTTTTATTTGTTTTTGTGCTTGTGGTAGTTATCTTGAAAGACTTAAGGGTGTGACAGTTGGTAAATGAATCACAAAAAGCAAGGATGACCTTAAAGACTTAAATATATGAAAAATCACAAAGTTGAAGTTCCTTTCAACCATTATCTCCCTACTTCATGTTTTTAAACATGAAAAGGGGGACATATGTAATACTCTCAACAACAAAGAGTTTTTTAAAAGCAAAATTAAATAAAAATCATCTGGAAAAAACAAACCTTTGGGATATTTTTTAGTCAAGACATATCAATTTTTATCCAAATTTGCATTAATCATTAATGATATCACTTTTGAATTTGTGGCTTAATTAACAGAACACTTTTTCACAGAGTCAAGTAAAATCAAATAAAAGATATATTTTTTTGCTACATAGCCACAAATTGAAGGACAATTCTAAAACATACATTTATTTTCAAATTTCAGGGACACTGTGTATTTTCTGTAATTCGCCCTCAGCTCAGTAAATTCCATATTAATGTTAACAGCTGATTTATTTTTCAAACTCATTGGGAAGTTTTTCTTTCATTCCCCTCCTAAATCAAAATAAATAGTTATCACTCTGTAAATTGCTTTCAAATTTGTGATTTTTACTGACCTCTTGGAAGTTCAGCTGAGTGATTTTTCTCCCCAGTGGTTGAGAGAGAATTGCAACACAGCTTGGGGGGAGAGTAGGAGTCATAGTCTCTGCTATCTGAAGTAGAGATTCATAGGGCCATGGGGAATGGGAAAGGTATGACCTGGAATTGATGTCATGGAATTAATGAGATAGGCACTCAAATCTATTCTTCTGGCCACATCCCTTAATAACTCTGACACTGAAATTCACAGTACATGCTTTTCTGTGGTAAAATGGACAATGGGAATACCAACTTTCATTTACATTGAATAAATAGCTAAAAATTCTTTTTCTTTTCATTATAGCCGCCTTACATGAGATAAGGACTTATCTGCACGCATAGATTAAATTCTTAACTTTAGCAGTGAGTGAGGCAGGAACTCTGGTTTGTGCATGCCAGCAAAATGAGTCCAATACTTTTAGTTTTCTTTATTAGGTTTGGTTACAATTTAGTTTTATCATTCTAAAATTCTTGGACAATAGATTTTATTTGACACTTACTAAATGTAAATCTTCTTTAGAGATAGTTGGAAAGGCAGTGGTTAAAAAGCCATTTGTACTCTGGCTAGGTGGCGCAGTTGGCTGGAGCATCATCTGCACACCAAAAAGTGGCAGGTTCAATTCCCGGTCAGGGCACATGCCTAGGTTTCAGGTTGGATCACCAGTGAGGGTGCATGTGAGAGGCAACCAATCAATGTTTCTCTCTCACATCCATGTTTCTCTTCTCTCTCTCTCTCTCTCTCTCTCTCTCTCTCTCTCTCTCTCTCTCTCAAATCAATGAAAGAGTGTACTTGATGAGGATTAAAAAAAATCCATTTGAAATGGTCATGACTAGTTAATGCTACTAGAATGTAAAGTCTCAAAGGAAAACATTTCCAGTAATGATTTGCCTTAGAAAGTTATTAAATTATATGCATTTTGAGGATATTAAGATTTTATTTTTTAATTTATTTTTCTTTAGTTTTTAAAATTTATCTTTATTGTTGAAAATATTACAGATGTCCCCCTTTTACTCCTTATTGTCTCCCCAGGCTTTTAAGGCACTATTGTCTCTATGGGTTATGCTCATATACAATTCTTTGGTTAATTTCTTCCAACCCACCCCCCGCCCCACATTCCCTTTGAGATTTGTCAATCTGTTTTAGGCTTCTATGCCTCTGGATCTATTTTGTTCATTTTTTTTTTTTACCAATAACTTTATTATTATTTTTAAAAACTCTTTATTGTTGAAAGTATTACATATGTCCCTGTTTTTCCCCATTGACCCTTCTAGCCACTCCTGGCCCCCCTCCACCTCAGGCTTCCACCACCCTATTGTCAGCGTCCATGGGTTATGCATACATGCATACAAGTTCTTTGGTTGATCTCTTCCCACTCACCCACCCGCCCCTGCCTTCCTTCTGAGATTCATCAGTCTGTTTCATGCTTCTTTGTCTTGGATCTATTTTGTTCATCAGTTTATTTTGTCCATTAGATTCCACATATGAGTGAGATCATGTGATACTTACCTTTCTCTGACTGGCTTATCTTGCTTAGCATAATACTCTTCAGGTCCCTCCATGCTGTCTCAAGGGGTAATGTTTTAGATGAATATAAGTAGTATTAAAAAAGTTAAAAAAAAATTTTCTATTTATTCTTGAGTTGGTTATTTTCAGGAACTTGGCTCCCCATGGATTCAGCTTTATTAATTCTTTTTAATTTTTTAAATTTTATTTTTACTGTTCACATTATTATTGATGCCCCTATTTCCACCGCCTCTTTGTCCACCTGCACTCAACCTTTATTTACTTATAAAACTTCTTTTGTTATTTGTTTCTACCTTGTCTGTAGAAAGAGTAGAAACATTCTCTCACTTCCTTATTCTTGGTTTCTAACATTCTAGTATCTATTATACCCAGATTTGACGATTAGAATTTTTCTTTCATAAGACTCATCGTTTCTAAAATTATTTCCATCTTGTTATTCTTCGCCCCTGGATAAAATTTGAAACTTTTCTATTTCACTAAATAAATTTTCTGCAATATCTGGTCTGCTGTTCATTGTCTCTCTTTGGGTTTTAGTTGAACAATTTTATTTTTTCCTTCATGAAATTTGACTTTCCTCAACTTCTTCCTTTTGATATTTGACATTTATTTTTGAGAACCCAAATTAATCATTTTATAACATGGAGTTTTCTTCTTGCAGTAAATCTATTTTAGGGAAGGCATTTCCTCTGCTTCCTCCAGATGGTCTCCTTTTGACTTACAGTATCTTTTCCATGTCTTTCAGAAGAAGCCCTACTCTGCCAACTCTTGGTTTTGGGGGCCATCTGCTCTAGGCGGAAGCTCATCCATACATATTTTCTATTTGCTGTGGCTGTTTGCCCCATATCCTGCCCTCATTCATCAGTAATAGGGTGTTTGTGGGGTTCTTTCAGGTTCTCCTGTACCTGTTTGCCAGATAATTTACAATATGGAAAGTCATAAATTGGCCTTCCATATCACGTTCAATGCAATAGAAATTTTCAAGTGCCTGGCATGTGAGTGGCATTTTTACTCAGTTCCAGCACTGGTACTCGCATATTCGTTTCATACTCCATAGTCATTTCCCTGGCAGATGGAATTGGAGGTGACTTAAATATCTACACTCATGGTTTTCTTTTTCCTCTTAAAAACACAGCTTTTAGATTCTATGAAGTACTGTCTCCAATTATAGGCACCACTGAGAACCCACTGAGAGTGGTCTCTCAGATCTTTTCCTTATATTACCCTTCGCCCCAACTTCCTCCAAGTTTTGAACTCTCCAATAAAGAGTTCATAGGAACCATTCCCACGGGAGCACTCCCCTTTCATCACACATTCTCTAAATTCCTTCCTAACAGCAGTAACACATTTCCTTTGCCCTCAGTCTTAACCTCCCCTTATAGCTACTCAGGGTTCATATTAAATTGTTACATTATTGTGGAGAGAATATAATAATCAGGACATTTGACTGCATCAGGAATGCATTGAGAAGGCAACTTTCTCATAATAAAGAGAGATGCTTTTTTTCTAATGGAAAGAGTGAGAGAGCTCCTGACATTATCAAAAATACATCTTCAGACAGACACAACCAGCTTTTAATGTATTCTATGTGATTGAATAAACTATCTTGTCAAGAAATTTATTCTATTCCTTTTTATAACTGAAGTGACTGAAGGACTGAGAATCCAGGGTCATGGAAATTTTCAGAGCCTAGAGAAGTGGCTGGAGACATTTTATTTAAAACCCAATGTTCTAGTCTCTTTTTCTATTGATGGTTTTTAAAATCACATAAATTCGATGATTTGGGAGTAGCATGAAGGATTTTTTTAAAAATCCTGTTTCTAGCTCTGGCCAGTGTAGCTCAGTTGGGTGAGCATCTTTCTGTGCACCAAAAGGTTGCCAGTTATGGTCTCAGTCAGGGCATATGCCCAGGTTTTGGGTTCATTTCCTGTCTGGGTGCCTATGGGAGGCAACAAATCAAGGTTTCTCAAATCAATGTTTCCCTCTCCTTCCCTTGCTCTCTAAAGTCAATAAAAACGTATTTACAAAATCATGTTCCTACAAAAAAATAATGCAGAGCAATCAGCATTTAAGTTACTCTGTGATTACCCAATTGCTCTTCTTGTGTCTGCATCCTAGCTAACTTCCTGGGGACTTCCATAGCCTGTTAGGTGACTTAGAAATTAGCCACAAAGGTTGAGAATCTGAGTGTTTAGATATGCTTTGCTGTGGACATATCTTTCTCTTAAAGCAATGACAAAGCTTAGCAAAATCTCTGCCAGTGGAAATATGCTTGAAAAAGAGAGCAGATAGTCTAATCAGAACCAAGTGGATAGATTCTAAATGGAGCATGTTTAGAGGGAGAACACCTATGCTAGGTCATGGCCCAGCCTACTGCCAAAAAGAAAAGCTGATGATGTGGGAAGTAGGTAACTTGACACAGAAAGCAATTTTTTTCAATCTTTAATTTCTTATTGATTAAGGTATTACATGTGTTCTCATCCCCCCATTAACGCCCAACCCCCCCCCCCACACACACACACTCATTATTTCACCCCCTGTTGTCTGTGTCCATTGGTTGGGCTTATATGCATGCATACAAGTCCTTTGATTGATCTCTCCCCCCTTACCTCCACCTTCCCCTACCTTCCCTCTGAGGTTTGACAGTCTGATTGCTGCTTCTCTGTCTCTGGTTCTATTTTTGTTCATCAGTTTATATTGTTCATTCCATTCCATAAATGAGTGAGATCATGTGGTATTTTTCTTTCATTGATTGGCTTATTTCACTTAGTATAATGCTCTCCAGTTCCATCCATGCTGTTGCAAATGGCAAGAATTCCTTCCTTTTTACCGCAGCATAGTATTCCATTGTGTAGATGTACCACAGTTTTCTAATCCACTCATCTGCTGATGGGCACTTAGCTATGGTGAATTGTGCTGCTATGAACATAGGGGTGCATATATCCTTTCTGATTGGAGTTTCTAATTTCTTGGTATATATTCCTAGAAGTGAGATCGCAGGGTCAAATGGGAGTTGCATTTTTAGTTTTTGAGGAAACTCCATACTGTTCTCCACAGTGGCTGCACCAGTCTGCATTCCCACCAGCAGTGCACGAGGGTTCCTTTTTCTCTGCATCCTCGCCAGCACTTGCTGTTTGTTGATTTGTTGATGATAGTCATTCTGACAGGTGTGAGATGATACCGCATTGTCATTTTGATTTGCATTTCTCTTATAATTAGTGACTTTGAACATGTTTTCATATGTCTCTTGGCCTTCCTTCTGTCTTCCAGAAAGCATTTTCTCACGTGCTAATCAAGTATAACTGATGCCTCTACTTTCTTCTACACTAAAGTACTGAGGGAAAGAGCCCAAGATTCCAGCTCCTATGACTGATGAATTCCTTGAGGAGTGGCATAACAAGAGGACAGCAGAGAGGTGAATTGTGTTGTACCTCAGTATCCTTTATAGTCCACTCATTTGAATCTCCATATCTTTTATAGTTTTTGCTATGCTTACTTGCTGGTTTGACAATAAACCAAAGTGAAATCAACATTAGGAGAATCTGAATCTATATTCTCAAAAATCTCTGTGTGTGTGCATGCGCATGTGTCTGCTCTGCTCGGGACTCAATGCCATACAGACAAGGTCAGTTTTTAATGAAAAGTTTTCATCATGACTACTATTCCACCAGTGGTTTCATAAAAAAAAAGGTGTAAGAAAAATTAATTATTTTACAAATGTATCAGATTTGCCTTTCACATGTAAACACTATAATGATCTGAGATTGACAAGCTTATATCTGCAAAGCTCTGAAGATTGTCATTTTGGGGTAGGAAACATCTCATTAGTCAGAATGTTAAATAATCTACAGTTCTTATATAATGTGTTATTTATCAGTCTGGAACAGCTCTATTTCCGAAGGGGAGCAACAAAATAATTTCAACCAAGTGAGCATAATATTAATGACAGCAATATTATAAATACATTTAAAGTGATGCCAGACAACAAGAAAAAAAACCTCTCTTTGTTTTTCCCCTCCAATGTGCAAAATATACTGCTAAACTTTTCTCCACAGACTTTGTCTGAAAATTTCTCAAGACACAAGCCAGCCCCATGTCAATAAAAGATGGGTACGTGGTTTGGTGCAATTAAAAGATTTTTACAATGTCTACAATGAAAATCTGCAGGAAACCAATAAAATTGGCAATTCATCAAGCAATCTAATTGAGGGGAAGAAACAAACAGGGTGTAGATGAACCACTTAAAAGAATACTATTCTTTCTTGTGATGTTAACATAGTGACCTTAGGACCACATGAACATGAATTTCAGGCTCTCTTTCATAAGCTTTCTTTGGACTAGGAATTATTCCAATATGATCTGAATACCCTTTTACATCCTTCCTTCTCACAATCTAACGTGAAACATGTGTCTCCAAGGAGCTGTGTTGGCATTTTTCAAATAGGACAAACATACAGGGACACTGCAGAAAACAGTGGTTCTGTGTGTGACACCACTCAGTCTTTATGGGCAGAGAGAATCATTTCCAGTTTGAAGTTTGCTATTTTGATACAACTGAGGAGAGTATGCTATGCAGTTGAACTCTTTTTTGTATCTACTTACATGACTTCTAAGGCCTAGTCTACGAATTTGCATACCTAAAAACTAAGTGATTATTTATGCTGTGACCTGCCACCAGAATATATTGGGCCAAGAAATGTATTTTATAATGTCAGTACTTTTCTCCAGTGTTTTATCTAACTGCTGTTATGTAACTGTCAACTGACAAGATCACAAACAGGAATGTTAGCTTATGTAGACTGATTCCAGAATTAGAATTCTTAATTGTGTTTTGCAGAAGTTTATATATATACTAGAGGCCTGGTGCACAAATTCGTGCATGGGTGGTGTCCCTCAGACTGGCTGGTGATTGAGGCCTATCAGGGGCCAGCCAGCTGGCGGAAGGGAACCTGGGAAGTTGGCCAGCCAGTCCCCCAATCAGGGCCACTGGGGGGCCAGCCAGCCTGGGAGGAGGGGCCATGGGGGGTTGGTTGGCCAGAGGAGGAACATGGGAGGTTGGCCAGCCAGGGAAATAGGCTATGGGATGTTGGCTGGCTGGCCCCTCAATCCGGGCTAATGGGGGGGGGGGAGGCGGCAAGGCAGGGGGATGGGCCACAAGAGGTTGGCTGTGGGAGCACACTGACCATCAAGGGGCAGCTTCTGCATTGAGCATCTGCCCCCTGGTGGTCAGTGCATATCATAGTGACTGGTCAACTGGTTGTTCCAGTAGTTCGGTCATAAGGATTGCTTAGACTTTTATATATATTGACTAGAGGCCTGGTGCATAAAAATTTGTGCACTCGCGGGGGGTGGGGGTCCCTCAGCCCAGCCTGTGCCCTCTCACAGTCTGGGAACCCTTAGGGAATATCCACCAGCTGGGTTAGGCCCGCAACATGGGGGATTGAGCCTAAGTTGGCAATCAGACATCCCTCTGGCAGCCCGGAAGTCCTCAGGGGATGTCCACTTGCCAGCGTGGAGCAGGCCTAAGCTGCAGTCGGGCATCCTTAGCGCTGCTGAGGAGGTGGGAGAGACTCCCACCACTACCGCTATACTGGCAGCTGGCAGCCTGGTTTGTGGCTGAGCAGATCTCCCCCTGTGGGAGCACACTGACCACCAGGGGCAGCTCCTGCATTGAGCATCTGCCCCCTGGTGGTCAGCGTGTGTCATGGTGACAAGTCATTCCCAGTTGTTCTGCTGTTAGGGTCAATTTGAATATTACCCTTTTATTATATAGGATAGAGACCTGGTACATGGATGGGGGCCGGCTGGTTTGCCCTGAATGGTGTCCCAGATAAGGGTGGGGTTCCCACTGGGGTTTCTGGACAGCCTGAGTGAGGGGTTGATGGCTGTTTGCAGGCTGGCCAAGCCCCCCAGCAGGAACCCTCACCCCATGAGGGTGGGGCCATCCTGGTTGAGGGCTGATGGGTGTTTGCAGGCTGGTCATAGCCTCTAGCAACCCAAGCTCCCAGCGAGGCTGGCTGGAAGCAGGTATCTGGGATTTATTTATCTTCTATAATTAAAACTTTGTTGCCTTGAGTGGAGGCCACAGCCAGCCTAGGCAGGCAGCTTCCTCCATCGCTGGGGCAATGAAGCCTCCTGTTTGCTCTAGCTTCGTGGCTGCTGGCTGCCATCTTAGTTGGGTTAATTTGCATATAGTCACTCTGATTGGCTGGTGGGCATGGCTTGGGATGTAGTGGAGTGATGCAATTAGCATATTACTCTTTTATTAGATTAGATATCTATATATCTAAATATCTATATATCTATATGTCTATATATCTATATATCTATATATTATATGTCTATATATCTATAAATCTATATATTTATATACATCTATCGCTATATATATGTTATATGCAAATGAGGTTGAGATTCCGTCATGGTAATGACCAGCTCAGAAGGAGGTGCCGGGCTCTGCCCGAGCCTGAGAGATCAACATAGAGTGGCGCCTGCTCTGAGCCTTTGCAGCATGGCTGTGGGAAGGCCTCCATTGTACACACACATGCACACACACAAGGCACCTGCTCTGAGCCTCCAATGTGTCTGGGGGTAGGACCCCAATGGACACACACACACTCGGGGTGCCTGCTCCGAGCCTCCTCTTAGTGGCTGGGGGAAGGCCCTCAGTGGACACACACACATGGGGCACCTGATCTGAGCCTCTGTGGTGTGGCTGGGGGCAGGTCCCCAGTGGACACACACACACACACACACACAGGGTGCTTCTCCAAGCCTCCATGGCCAGACTGTGGTTAAGGCCCGCTCTCCATTGGGAGTGAGCCTAAGCCATCAGTAGGACATCCCCTGAGGATTCTTGGACTGTGAGAAGGTGCAGGCTGGGCTTAGGGACCCCCAGCCCCTACAGTGCATGAATTTTGTGCACCAGGCCTCTAGTATATATAACACCACAATCCCAATCTAAATCCCAGTTGTATTGTTTTTTTTAGTAAACCACAAACTGGATTCTAAGTTTCATATGGAAAGGAAAAGGAACTAGAAAAGCCAAAAACAATTTGGAAAAAAAAAAACCAAAACGAGTTGGAAGACTCACAGAATCTGATCTTAAGACTTGCTATAAAGCTATAGTAATCAAGGCAATGTGGTATTGGTGAAAAGACAGAGACATAGGTCATCAGAACAGAATTGAGAATCAGAAGTAGACTCACACATATTTGATCAATTGCTTTCTGGCAGAGGCACTAAGGCAATTTAATGGACAAAGTATAGTATTTTCATTGAATGATGTTAAGGCAATTAGACAAAGTAAAAAAAAAAGAAAATGAACCTTGGCCCTCATATACAAAATTTAACCTCATATACAAAAATTAACTCAAAACAGATCATATACTTAAACATAGAGTCTAAAACTATCATATTCATAGAAGAAAAAGTAAGAAAAATAGTTGTGACCTTTAGACAGGCTTAAATTACTTAAATATGACAGACACCAAAAAAAATTGATAAATTGGATTTCAGGAAAATGAAAATCAGTTTTGCAAAAGAAATTGCTGAAAGGGTAAAAGAGAAGCTGTAAATGGCATGAAAATATTTGGAAAACATATATGTAATGGAAAACTTTTTCCCACAATATATAAAGAATTCTCAAAACTCAGTAAGAAAAAAAAAAGAATTCAATTTTTCAAAATGGGCCAAAGATTTCTACAAGTACATCACCAAAGAAGACACATGGATCATAAGCACAGAAGATGATGTCCCTCTTCATTAATCATTAGGGAAATGCTAACTAAAACCATAGTGAAATGTCACTACAGACTATTAGAATGAATAAAATTTACAAAGAACTGACAATACCAACTGTAAATAAGCATGCTAAGCAAAAGGAAATCTTCTACATTACTGATGGGAATACAAGCCACTATGGAAGACAATTTCTCAGGTGTTTTTTTTTTTAAAGTAAAAATACTCTTATCATGTGCACTAACAGTTCCAGTCAGGTATTTACAAAAGAGAAACAAAAGCTAATCTACACTAATAAAAGCGTAATATTGAAATTGACCATTTCTTTGAGACCCCTAAGCCACGCCCACCAGCCAATCAGAGTGGCTATATGCAAATTAACTCAGCCAAGATGGAGGCCAGCAGCCCTGGAGGCGAGTGGCGTGTGTGGGTGGGCAGGGTGTTATGGGTGGGTGGCAGGCTGCAGGTTGGGCAGGTACAGGCCGGGCTGAGGGACCCCCCTAGTGCACAATATATTGTGCACCAGGCTCCTAGTCCTATATAATGACGAGCTAATATGCTAATTAGACCAGATAGCAGAACGACCTTCCAGAATGATCTACTGGAATGATCAGTGGGCAGGGGATGGGCCCATGAACCTGTGCCGCTAGGCTAGCCATGGCAGTCCTGGAAACCCCCTTCTGTAGAGGCACAGGACTGGTTTGGGTGCCCCACCCCCCCCTTTCGCAGAGGCGGCAGGAGAGACGGCAGTTTGGGTCTGGGTCCAGTCCTGGTGCCACACCTCTGCAGAGGTGTCCGCAGGGGAGTGGGCCTAAGCCACAGTTAGACATCCCCTGAGGCTCCCAGGCTGCCAGAGGGATGTCTGATTGCCAGCTTAGGCCTGCTCCCAGCTGGCAGGTGGATATTCCCCAAGGGGGCCAGAACTGCAGGAGGGTGCAGGCCTGGCAGAGGGACCCCTCCCTCCCCCAGTGCATGAATTTTCATGCACCAGGTCTCTAGTGTTTACATAAAAACCAGTACATGAATATTGATAGTAACTTTATTCATAATCACCCCAAACTGGTAACAACATAGATGTCCTTCAATTGGTGCATGGATAAACAGACTGTTGAATATTCAGATAATGAAATTCTACTCAGTAATAAAAAGAGTGCACTATAAATTCATGTAAGACTGGAAAAAATCATAAAAGAAGCCAGACCTCAAAGCCTACATACTATATAATTCAGTTTATAGGACATACTGGAAAAGGAAAAACTATGGAGACAGAAACAAATAAGTTGTTGCCAGGGCTGGGTTTGGTGCTGGGTCCGGCTCTAGCCCTCAAGGGACTTGGGGTAATGTTTTGAGGGGAAACTGTTGTACATCTTTATTATGGTGGTAGTTATGTGAGCGTATGATTGCATGCACTCGTCAAAACTTACAGCCTATACAGCAAAAAGAGTGAATTTAACTGCATGTAAATTTTTAATGTCAAAAAGGAAGAGTCATCACTTAAAGCTTTAAAAACATCATATTGTAGCTTCTTGAAGGTAAGGACCCTGGATTCTTTTTCATCTAGTTCCACACATTGAGAGAGAGAGAGAGAGAAAGAGAGAGAGAGAGAGAGAGAGAGAGAGAGAGAGAGAGAGAGAGAGATTAATACCTGTTTAAACTGAATTTTCTCTGTATCAGGCCAGAGTAAGATTTTTGTAGTCAGAAAATTTCTGTGTTCTTGAGACGAACTAGACTTATTTTTACCAGAGATTAAAAAAAACCACACACAAACACTTAGGAAAAGAAAGAAAAGAGCTCATTCATTAAAGCATCCCCAAGGCATTCTCCAGAATTGGTGTGTCTTAAGTAACAAAGGAAGCCTTTATTTTACAGTGTCTTCATAAATAAGAGCTTTTCTCCAAAATGAACCAAAGATTTTTTTTTTGAGATGAAAAGGAAGAATAACAGAAGGGAAGCACATGTGACCCTTTTAAAATGTTTTCCCTTCCCAGACATTTAAATGTGTGACAGCCCCTCGCCTCCAGCACCTCAGCTGCACGATCCGATGCCGAAAGATTATTAACGAGGGCGCTCCCATTCTGTTTTCAAACTCACATAATCCTGGTCTAACAAAAAATAGCCTTGCTGAAAGAATAGTATACATACCTCATACCAGACTTGGAGATTTCTGACAGCCAGATCCCCCAAAAAGTACAACACTCACTCTATGTCAACCAGAACGACTTTTCTTTACATAGAATCAAGAAGCACCGTCCCGTTTCCTCCAGAGGGTCTCCCAGCCCCATATTCCCAAGTCAAATGTGCCAGGGAAACCACATCTCACTGCGGAATTCAGATGTAGTTAATAGAATAAAGAAACGCCACTGTTGTTGCTGTATGCATGCTGGTGACAATCTCAAAAGTTCTCGTGACAACAGAAATGACACTTCTGACATGCTATATATAGAGGCAGAAGCGTACAGTTTAGAATCTGCGATGGATCGTGACTCAGTCTGCTTGTTCTCACACTTTGTATTGTTTCTTGGCACCACTGTGTGCTCTAAAGCACACACCAGTTCTGCCAGTAACAGACCTCCTTAGCTGATCCTCATTATCACATGGCACAGAGTCAAAGCCCCATTCAGTTCTCTCTGCTTTTAAGAAAAGTATCTTTGAAGCTTTACATCAATGTCATGTCAGAGAAATAGGGAGCTCCTTGCTTATGGACTTGGCCCTATTGAATGGGATACAGTGAAGTGGTTAGTGAATGCTTTTGCAGCAACAAAGGAAAACTCCTAGCCCTGACGTTTATCCCACTGCGCTAACCAACATGGGGGAAAATGATCTTCTGCCTCTGGGGCAATAACCTTCACTAACCCGGGAACACTCATGTGTCTCTACAGTCTTCACTCTTCACCATGAGGGCCTGCAAAGGAACGCTGCCCACTTCACTTTCATCTCAGAGGCCATGCATAGTCTCTTGCCATCCCACTGCTTTTATAGGAATGGAAACATTTCTGAGTAATGGAAAATACCCTGAGGCCATGATGTTTCCTGGAATCACATTAGCGAGGGAGGGAGGAGGCTAGAGAAGGCCCAGAGACAAGGTAGGAAAGAAAGAAAGGGGCCCGAGGGAGCCAGAGAAAGAGAGGTCAGAGTCTAGGCTGACGGAGAACACTAACTTCAGAATTTCACGAGGCCACAAAAGCTCATATAAATACTATTCTTCGCTTGGGCAGTTATTTCTACTGCCTTTTGGATAATTTAGATTTTGCTCTTTATCTCCCGGTTCAGCACTTACCTCCACTGCATTTTCCACAGAGAAGACATTTGTTCTTACTGTTCCGTCCCACATTGTATATTACCACACTTTCCCACTGCCACCAGGAATCTTCTTTCACTTGTCCCAGGGTTGCAACATGTAAGCACTTACTTCCCCCCACCACAGCACACAAAACGGACTGAGCAACGTTGTCTGTACATCTCTATATCCCATACTTCTAGAAACTATTAGCTTGTAAAAGAGCTGGTAGAATTTAGATATGTTTTTGTGTTTTCTGTTTGTTTGTTTTTTATTTCTTGATCAATGTGTGTAACTTGTTTTGTTCTAAAGTTTTTTTACAAAGTGAAAAACATTAACTTTATGTATTAAAACATGCTACTTTTAAAAAATCAGAAGAGAAATTTATAATAAAGAAAATTTATAAAATAATGTCATTCAATATACAAAAACAAAATGTATTGCCTTTTAGTATATTATATCACTGACACTTGTTTCATTTACTATAACATGAGTCATTTTTTTAACTTAAATTTATTGGGGTAACATTGGTTAATAACATTATGTAAGTTTCAGGTGTTCTACCTTATAATTCAAAATCTGTATACTGCATTCTGTGCTCATCACATAAATCTTAGTCTCTTTCCATTACCATGTATTTAACTCCTTTTACCCTTTTCATCCTCCCCGCTTCTTTCCCTCTGATAACCACCATTCTGTTGTCAGTATCTATGAGTCTGCTTGTTTTGCTTGTTCCTTGTTAGGTTTTGCTTTATATCTCCCATATAAGTGAAATCATTTGGTTCTTGTCCTTTTCCAATGACTTGTTTCACTTAGCATGATACTCTCAAGATCCATCATGTTGTTGCAAATAGCACTATTTCATCATTTTATGGATGAGTAGTACTCCATTTTATGTATGTACCACATCTTTATCCAACCATTAATTGGCTGTTGTGAATAATACTGTAATGAACACAGGGTACATATGTATATCTTTACTAATAGGTATTTTCAAATTTTGGAGGTAGACCCAGAAGATGGATTGTTGGGTCTTATAGTAACTCTAAGGAAAATCCCCAAATCTCAATGGTTTAATATATAAATGTTTATTTTTTTATTCGTGTTAAATGTTCCAAATTGGTCAATGAAGTGCTCTTACCACACATTCATGTAGGGACCCAGGTTGATGGAAGCGTCATCATTGTGTAGCTGCAAAGTTTGAAATGCCCTGTCTCCTCAATGTTTAAAGTACGAAAAGGAAGAAATTGGAAATTTTCACAATCTCTGCCTTTGAATGCCTGAGTTTGGAAGTTGCGCACCTGACTTCCACACTTTATTGGCCAGAATGAATCCTATGGCGCTATTTTACCGCGAGGATGTGGCAAGAAATACAGGATGGGAGTGAAGCATTTAGTAGGCATTACTGTGTTTACCACATCATTTGAATAGACATGAAACTCATTCATGATTTTGGGTAGCTAAAGAATATTTTATGTGGATACACCATAATTTGTTTAACCTACAATAGTCACATATTTAGTTTGTTTTGATTTTTCACTTCTTTGAATGACTCTGTGACACACCTCCTTCTCTCTGTATCTTGGAGTACTTTTCTAAATGTTGCTTTAGGATAAATTTCTGTGATTTGAATTGCATACATTTACACTACTGCCCGGAAAGGTAAGCTCGGTGGTTAGAGTGTCAGTCCGCATACCAAAGAGTCACCAGTCGATTCTCAGTCAAGGGCACATATCGGGGTTGTAGGTTCAATCCCAAGCCTGGTCTGGCCACATGTGGGAAATGATCCATCAATGTGTTTCTCTCACATCAATGTTTCTCTCTCTCTCCCCCATCCCCTTCTATTCTCTCTAAAAATCAATAGAAAAAATATCCTCAGTGAGAAATAACAACAACAAAAAGTCATTTATGCAACTTATTTTTAAAACATAATGTCAAAATAGCCTCCAGAATGGATGTCCAAATTTATATTGTCACAGGAGTGATGAATATACTAATTTCTTCATACCTTCATTAACAACATTCCTTGGACTCTTGTCAGCAAGATGGGGATGAGGAGGAAAAGGAACTTCATTGTTTTCATTTTTATTCATTAGATTCTCTTTTAGATTCAATTTATTGGGACGACGTTGGTTAATAAAAGTATGTGGGTTTCAAGTGTATAATTCTATAATAATACATCATGCGCATATTGCATTGTGTATTTGCCACCCAAAGTCAAGTCTCCTTTGTGACCATATATTTTATTTACTTGATTCTTTGAGCTGTGCTTTAAAATACTCCATCGTTCTGGGCAAATAACTCAAGACAATTCAGTAATTCAAGAAGTAGGCCAACACAACAATTTGTATGAAATGAGAAAAATTAAGTAATTTCCATATAGATTGTTATGATAAAATATTATTATCTTCTAAAACTATGTATTAAATAATTAATCTAGTTATATTTAAAAAGTAAATTTAACTTCTGAAAGTTTTAAAGCAGCTATTTTATAATCTCAGAAGTTTTTTCAGAATTTCTTTACCAAGAGCATGTAAAATGTTGCCAATTTTGAGAACAAATTTTACAGAAATTTTCTTTAGTAATACATGGAAATCATTAGTCATTTTTATTCCAAACAATCTTAGAATTTAAAAAATGGATTGGGTAAGTGGATTCAGCATTTGGGAAGGTCTATGAATCAGTTCTCTGAATTAAAGTATCCTGAAATAATATAAAGTATATTACATATACTAGGGGCCCAGTGCACAAAAATTTGTGCACTTGGGAGGTCCCTCAGCCAAGCCTGTGCCCTCTCACAGTCTGGGACCCCTCTGGGGATGTCCACCTGCTGGCATGCCTGGACAACCTGGGTGAGGGGCTGATGGCTATTTGCAGGCTGGCCAAGCCCTCCAGTGGGAACCCTAACCCCATGGGGTGTGGCTAGCCTGGGTGATGGGCTGAGGGCCGTTTTCAGGCTGCCCACAGTCCTGTCAGGTTTTGGGTCCCTACTGGGGTACCTGGCCAGCCTGGGTGAGGGACTGATGGCTGTCTGTAGGCTGGCCAAGCCCTCCAGTGGGGTTCCTCACCCTATTAGGTTGTGGCCAGCCTGGGTGATGGGCTGAGGGGCGTTTTCAGGCTTTCAGGTTGCCCACAGCTCCCATTGACCTAATGTCCCAGCAAGGCTGGCTGGAATCAGGTTTCTGGGGTTTATTTATCTTCTATAATTGATACACTGTTCCTTTAAGCCGAGCCTAGGCAGGTAACAAAGCCTTCTGTCTGCTTCAGCTGGTGGCTTCTATAATTGAGACAATGTTGCAAATATGTTGTTGCCTGGAGCACAGAGGGGCCGGCCAGCAAAACAGTTTTACCCCTGCTACAATGGAAGCTGCCTCTTTACTCAGCTCCGTGAGTGCTGGCCTCCATCTTGGCTGCGTTAATTTGCATACAGCTGCTCTGATTGGCTGGTGGGTGTGGCTTAGGCATCCCGAAGAAATGGTCAATTTCAATATTATTCTTTTATTATATAAGATTATTTAAAGTATATTATAAATGTTATAACCTTGATAAGTCCATAAAATTATTATACTTTGAAAACAGTTCACTTATCTAGATTAATTTTCAAAATTATATGATATACAGAAAAATTATATTGAACATAAAGAACAAAGTAAACATACTGGATCAGGATTTTTGATAAGTGAATCTAAATCACCATTACTAAGTTAATAAGGACATTGTTGGTTTGAAAAGCAAAGGAGAAAAGGTTTTGATACTATCTGCTTTTTCTCACTATTTCCCTTCCTTTCATTAGTTTTATGAGGTAACTTCATAAAGTTTATAAGCCAAGGAGAAGGATCTATATTTTATTGTTTCTATGGTATATTTTGTTTGGTTCACATTTTCATATTTCTGAAATCAGGATGCATTTTATAGTTGCTGTTAGTGAGGTAGCAGTCATGACTTTTAGTCAACACATGCATGTCAAAGCTCAGAGGATGGATGAGTGAAGCACATGGGAGAGTGTCTTAAAGACAACAGGGAGCTCTCCTGGGAAATGGGAGTATAATATTGTATTATATGTCAACATCAACATTAAAAATGGCATCCTCATATACCCAAGTATGTGAGGAACTGTACTGTGAATGCAAAGTTTTAGGATTACCTTATTTGATTTACTTGCTTATATTTCCTTTTTCATCCAGGCTCAAGAGTGATATATGATGAAAACCTATATCTATATATGAGTCATGAAGTGTTCTAGCATTTTTTATTTACAAATGTGGATGCCTTATAATAAAAACAGAGAATTTACAGAATACAAAAGGATGAAAGATTGAGGACTTGAAAGAGGGGTTAATAGACTGGAAGCAGCAAAAGTGGATAAGATCATTGACATGAGTAGAGGCATTCCCCTGGGAAGGAGGTGAAATTCTCTGCTGGAAGGAAAGGAGAAGATGAACTTTCTTCCTTTAATATCCCCTGGCTCCTGTACCCATCTTCCACTCATGCTGCTGTAGAAATCCAACTCCCCCATCAAAAAGAAGTAATTATCCTGGTGCACACTGACTCAAAAAATTCTGAATAATAAAACCTGGCATTCACTGCACACATGCTATATTCCACCTATTAAACTAGGTATTTATGTATGAGTCATAAGAAAAACTTTGAAAGTGCACCTGTTTAGGGTCTTCACTTTGAAATTTTAACTTAAGGCATGTGAAGTTTCTTAAAGGTGTTTTGAAGGAGGAGGAGAAAAAAGAGAGGGAGGGGAAGGAAAAGGCAAAAGAAATGGCAAAAGTGCAGGCAATGAGATTCTCATTACATGATGATCTTCATTGATCCCATAGCTCCAGTGTTCTACAGAAGATATTGGAGCCTACTAATGTAAGGTTATTTGTGGAAATATATCCAAGTTTGGAGCAAAGTGAAAATAGCCTTTACGAAAAATTAGAAAAAAAGAAACAAACATAGATATAGGTTTATAGACTGAGCAGTAGGCTAAGTGTTTTATAATTATGCTTTCATTTACTTACAAGGAAGAAATTACAAATATAGACATATGTCTATAGACTAAGCAGTAGGCTAAGTGCTTTATATTCATGCTTTCATTTACTTACAAGGAAGAAATTACAAATATAGACATATATCTATAGACCAAGCAGTAGGCTAAGTGCTTTATAGTCATGCTTTCATTTACTTACAAGGAAGAAATTACTGGGAAGCGGTACAATAAAGTGCTGTAGAGTATGGGTTCTGGAGGTTTCAGTCCTAGCTCTGCTATGTGTTAACTGTGTGGCCTCACTCCAGTCAGCTTCCTTATCTGGTAAAGAGAAATAATAGTGCCTCCTACATTATGTTGTTGTAAGAATCCAATGAGTTAATTGTAAGGGGCTTAGAAGAGCACCATTATTTTCACCTTTTTAAAAAATTTTGATTTCAGAGAGGAAGGGAGAGGGAGAGAGAGAGATAGAAACATCAATGATGAGAGAGAATCATTGATTAGCTACCTCCTGCATACCCACCCCCACCCCCCACTGGGGATTGAACCCACAACCCAGGCATATGCCCTTGACCAGAATCAAACCCAGAACCCTTCAGTCCGAAGGCCGATGCTCTATCCGCTGAGCCAAATCAGCTAGGGCATGAATCCTTTTTCTTTTTTTATACATGAGAAGATCAAGACAGATGAGAGGAATCTGTGCGGTAGTTATTATGATAAAATCCATGACTCAGGTAAGAAAACGGAGACATGAAGAGGTTAAGGTCACATACTTAGCAGAGCTGTGAGTTTTTATCAGGTCTCTCTGATGCTAAATTCTGTACTGCGTCCCTAATATGATTGGCACTCCATTGGAGGTGGACAATAATTGTTACACAACAGAGTAGACCCAGCTGAACAGCGTAGGTTTGTAATATAATAACTCAGTCGGTTTGGTGACTTAAACTTCTGCAGACTGTTAGAGAAAGTGATATGTGGGATATACTTGTGTGTGTATAAATGTACATATTTTTCTTTGTATACTTTACTTATGTATGTTTGTATATAATTGCAATATAGTGTATTTTAGAACAAAGTGAAAAATACAATAGAATGTATTAAGAAAAAACTATATATCTGTATTAAAAATGTCTGATAGATCACAACAAAGTTATAAGACTGACATCATACAGAGAGAAGATATCCACAAGCATATATGAAACACAAAAGTAGTATTAAGAATATTAAAAAATTCCTACAAATAAGTTTGTCAAAAAGACAAGTATCATAAAAGAAAATTAAGTAAATTATATGAAAAGATAATTTATAAAATAGAAAACCCAAATGGCCAATAATTATGAAAAGATCTTGCAGCTTAGTAATCATTAAGAAAATTTAAAATACATAGGAAGATTTTATTTTACACTCATCAGATTGGCAAATGCTCTGACAGTACAAAATGTTGACGAGCATGTGGAGAAAGGAAATACCGAATATTGCTGGTAGGAATGCAAATTTATGTAATACCTTTACATAGTTACTATGCAGCAAACATATCCTACAACCTCGCAATTCCACTTAGTAGTGTAGGTGCCCAATGAGAGTTCTTGCACATGTTAAGAGATATGAATAAGGGTACACAGTGTAGTGTATAATGATAAAAATTGGAAATATCTAATAGGGAAATAAATTATGTAGTTGGTTATATAACGAAATACTACCTAGAACATACAGTGGTTCTCAACCTTCTGGCCCTTTAAATACAGTTCCCCATGTGGGGACCCAACCATACAATTATTTTCGTTGCTACTTCATAACTGTAATGTTGCTACTGTTATGAATCATAATGTAAACATGCGATATGCAGGATGTATTTAGGCGACCTCTGTGAAAGGGTCGTTAGTCCGCCAAAGGGGTCATGACCCACAGGTTGAGAATCACTGACCTAGAGTTAAAGTGAACAAATTAGTTACATATATATTTATATGGACAACCTAAAACACAATGTTGAGTGATAAAGAGCAAGTTGAAGAATATGTATAACATGAGTGCATTTATAAATAATTAAAAGAACATACAGAGAAATATTATATATTATTTATTCATAGGTCTATACATAAAATAACCCAGAAATCTGCACAAGTATATAATTCAAATAATGGTAGCCTTTGGAGAATAGGGAGGGGGAGGTGGAAGGGGGAGAGAAGAGTAACAAAGACCATCTCAGATGAATCTGAAATGCTCTATTTTTTAAAAATCTGAAAAAAGTGACAAAATATAAGCACTTGTTAGTTCTGAAAAGTGAACAGGATGGTATGTGTGTGCATGTTGACATTTTTACTATATTTTTTAAATGTTTTCTCCAAAATATTTAATGGGAAGCTAGAGTTTCCAGGGGGTCCCTGCAATAGAGAGTATTGTTGATTGAACAAAGTGGATTTTAAAAGAAGAGTGGCACTAAAATGCTTCCCTCAATCCTGCTACTCTCTTACACTACCTTCTCTTCTCTCTACATTCTTCCACTATCAAATACAAGTGTTAATTTGGAAGGTTAACCCCTTGAACCAGTGGCATAATAACATGGATTAATTTTCCAGATTAAGAGAAAGCACTGCAAGGCTTCAAGAAAATTGATCAGGCAAGATGAGTCATTTTAATCAGTCCCACTCAGATTATGATAAATACTAGGGGCCTGGTGCACAAAAATTTGTGCACTCCAGGCGGTCCCTCAGCCCAGCCTGTGCCCTCTCACAGTCTGGGACCCCTTGGGGGATGTCCACCTGCTGGCGTGCCTGGCCAGCCTGGGTGAGGGGTTGAGGGCCATTTTCAGGCTGGCCACAGCCCCTTCAGGGAGGGGGTTCCTGCTAGGGTACCTGGCCAGCCTGGGTGAGTGGCTATGGCTGTTTGCAGCGAGGCTGGCTGGAATTTTTTTAACTTCTAAAGTTGAAACTTTGTTGCTTTAATCGGAGCCCAGGTCGGGTTGCCCCTAACAACCCAGGCTCCCAGCGCTTCCGTGAGCCCAAGGCTGGAAACAGGTCTCTGGAGTTTATTTATCTTCTATAATTGAAATTTTGTTGCCTGGAGCGGAGGCCACAGCTAGCCTAGGCAGACAGGAACCTTAGCTTCCTGCATCGCCGGAGCAAGCCTCTTGCTTGTTCCAGCTCCGTGGCTGCCATCTTGGCTGGGTTAATTTGCATATAGTCGCTCTGATTGGCTGGTGGGCGTGGTTTGGCTGGTGGGCATGGCTTAGGTGTAACAGAGTGGGGTCAATTTGCATATTACTCTTTTATTAGATTAGATCATCAATTTCTAAGTGGACATTGTTCAAGACAATTTGTAAGTGGTAAGGTTTAAAAGTAAAAGCCCAGAGTTCAGTATGTTGGGATTGGGACATCATGGTATGTTGTGAGTGGCTGGGACACTTCAGCATGAGGACTGGTGACAGTCCTTTTCCCCAACATCTGACCTCCCCCTAAAGTTCCTGGAGCTGCTTGACTGTCCCTTTGTTTTAGGTACTGGTACTGGGTTGCTGTGAAGCTCATCAGTCAACATCTATTAACTCTCCTTTACCATTCATGGACTACTGTACTCAGTGGAGTGGATACAGAAGAAAGAAATACACTGAGTGGCCAGATTCTTATGACCACCTCATCAGTACTTCATTGGGCCACCTTTTGCCTTCAGTACTGCAGTGATTCTTCTTACCATTGACTCCACCAGACGTTGAAAGGTGACATGAGGAATCTGACACCATGCCCGATGAATAGCACTGTCCAGTTCTGTGAGATTTGATAGTTGTGGAACCAGCTGCCTGATGGCTCTTTTAACTTCGTCCCACAAGTGCTCAACTGGATTGAGATCTGATGATTGTGGGGGCCACCCTAAGCAAGGTAAAGTCTCCCTCATGTTCTTGAAACCACTCCTGCACAATATGAGCACTGTAGCATGTGCATTGTCTTGGAGAAAGAAGGCATCTCCATTGGGATATGCCATCAACATGATAGGATGAACTTGATCAGCAACAATACTTAGGTATGTTGTGCTATTCAGATGTTGTTCTACACGAATTAAAGGACCCAAATCATGCCAGGAAAACATGCCCCAAACCATAACACTGCCCCCACAAGCTTGAAGGGTTGTACTTATGCATGTGGGGTGCATGCTTTCATGCTGTTTCTGCCAAATTTTCACTCTGCCATCTTCATGATGCAACTAGAAATGTGGTTCATCAGACCACATGACTTTTTTCCAATGCTCAACTGTCCAATCCTTGTGTTCCTGTGTTAATTGTAGATGTTTTATATTGGTAACTGCAGACAGCAAAGGTTCGAACAGGCCTTTGGCTTCCATATCCCATAAGATGTAGTGTACAGCTAATTTGCCTACAAACGTCAGGTAGTCATAATAATCTGGCCACTTAGTGTATCAACCACTTAGAAGAGGAATGAGTAGCTATATTAAAAAATCCTTCTTCACAGGATTAGGAAAAGATTTTTGATTAGCTATACTTAACCTCTCTGCCATCACAACTCATAAATCAACAAGTAAAATTCCTTTGGCTCCCTAACTGGTTTGGCTCAGTGGATAGAACGTCGGCCTGCAGACTGGAGGGTCCCAAGTTCGATTCTGGTCAAGGGCATGTACCTTGGTTGCGGGCACATGCCCAGTAGGAGGTGTGCGGGAGGCAGCTGATCGATGTTACTCTATCATCGATGTTTCTAACTCTCTATCCCTCTCTTTCTCTCTGTAAAAAAAATAAAAAAATAAAATAAAAAAAATAATAATAATAATAAAATATATTTTTTTAAAAATTCCTTTGGAATAGGACTTTTCTGATGAGGTAATTTAAGGCTTATATTTTATTAGTGAAATTGCTTTGTGGTTTTTCTTCCTTTCAATTAACCTTCCTCAGTAGAGATCTCTCACCTCTGGTATGTACTGACTTCTGCCAAAATTTCCTTTGATTTCATAAATTTCCCACAAAGGCCGACTATTATGTATTTTTAATGTCTCAAATTCCTTCTTTTTGACATTTATTTTCTACTCAGAGGAATACATTTCCACAATAGCATGTATATGCTACCAGGTCTCATCTGATGTATCACTCAGAAAACCTTTCTAAGCCTTTTCTCTTCTGTTTGCTACTGTGGTGTATGGTGCTGACACGCTTAGAAAGGTTGTGGTCTTTTCCAGCACCTGCTTTTTTCAAATAAGCAGTTTAATTTTTCACAGTTGAACTCTAACATTTCTCTCCTAACGGAGTGAAGTTCCACAACACATTTAAAACATTTCTGAGGGTGGGCATATGTTCCTGTTTATCCAACACGAAGCAGAGGCCTCTTTGAACTTGCATCTCCTGATAATGTGCCTCAGATTTGAACATCGGAACACTCTCAGGCTGGAACTGTTTGGAGGATTTCTTGCTTTCCAATGGATTTTCACCCTTTCTCGTCTCAGTTTTTCTCATTTTAAACAGCTGTCTGAGGGCTGCAGTAGAAGAGTGCATTGGTGGTCAGCGCCAATAAACCTTTGATGTGTGCCTTCTGTTTTCTCAGAGGGGCATTTTCTAAGAGTCTTTTTCTTACACATATTTAACATCCTAAAAGATCTTTTCAAGAGTTCCAATACATCACTGTGGGTTTCAGAAGCCTGATCTTTGCCAAACAACTTTGCTCCTTCACTGTTTTCCTCAGATGTATTTCCAGCTGTTCTCTCCGTTCTAATTCTGATGTGTTACTTCCCGAAGGTCACTGGAGGCTAGCACAGTACAGCCTTATCTCAGTTACGAAACGTAAGACTGGGGGTACCAGTGAGATATACTAAAACACATCTGGAAACTCTTGTCAGGTTTGACTTTTCATCTTTTGTGAGTTTGTATGGTGGTTTTTGTTTGTTTGTTATTGTTTTATTTAATAGGGCTCAGAGCAACCTGAAAATGACTTTTCTTTGGCTCTTTAACACCTTCTTCACACACCACAAGAATATTATCCAGGATGCATTTGGCCCCCTATCTGTCAGGGGACCTCGGTGAGATATTTCTCTGGAGTTCCTCCAAAGCGGAGGAGCCCACATGGCATGTTTTTACACCCCTAGGAAAGAAAGAAAGTATTCAAACTACATTTGCTGGCTGATTTCTTGGTTGGCTCCAAAATACCAGCTTTACTTGAGCATTGGCACCTTGTGCTAAGAAGATACTACCTTCTCAGTCCTTCTTTTTAGATAGAATCTCACATTCTTTTTGTTTTCTCCTACTTCTTAGGAAAGAGCATAATAATTCTCTAACATGAGCTCTAAGGAAGTGAATGAAGTGGTAAAATGATTAAGACAATAATTATTTCGGTTGCACAAAAGCAATACTTTAGCACTGTTGCCCCAAAGGTTAGAAACTCCCATTTTAACGTTTACAATTAATAGCATTTCATGTGACCTGATGTTCAGTTGAATGCTCTCTGCACTATTAATTACTTTTTAGTTCTTCATAAAAATGCGAAGATTTTTAATCTTATGAATCCAGTCTTATAAATCCAAGATGTCATCCATAATTATGTTTATGTCTTCCAGGAAATTTACTCAAGTCATTGCATAAAAACTGAACTTCTCAGCAATTCTCTTTCTCCATTTATAGTTAAAAACTTAATTTTTCTATATGTCTTTTGTCCTTGATTGTATTTACAAAAAAAAACATAGTAATTAATTAATTGGTTTAGTATAGATATACTCACTAAATTATTGGGTCATCTGAAATCTACTCAACAGCCTAAAATACCCGACTGAACTGTCTATACTGGTAACATTACTTAGATTACTAGGTAAAACTACCTGAAAATTTTAATTAGGAATGTGAAACAGTTAATATTTATTTCCCAGGGGATACAGTGGAGCAGAAAAATATAATCAAAGGGAGTTATGTCCTTAGTTTGGTCATCTACAATAATAAAATGTTCTTAACTAAGGGTCACATCAATTCACATTACAGAAAATCTACATAAATGCTCTCTCCAGATGTGTGGTCAATGGTCATCTGAGGTAAGTAAATCTATTTACTTTCTTCAATTTCTAATATATTCTTATTTCTCATAAGGTTTTGATAGACTGAGTTATGTTTAAAGCAAAGATTAGGAAAGACTTATTAGAAATGGTTCAAGGTCTACATTTCCACTTGAAGGAGTGTCATTTAACTCTTTCCTCTAATCTTTTTGTTTATAATTCATGTATCACACATCTGTTATGCACTTATTCATTCATTCACTTAGTATCTCTCAGAGCCTAGAAATTCCAAGACAAATAGTTTTTAAAATACCTACCAAATTAATTGAGTATAAGAGAATTTACCTTTACCTTTTTCTGTAATTCATATAACCTGTGTATCACTGGCACCTCCCAAGGACTTTTCATTACAGTAAAACACCTTTGTGCTATAAAACCACTGACAGTGCAGCATACTGCTGTGCACAAAATTACGAATTATGCCAGAATACATGAGAGAAAACCTATTAACTTAAATAATCATACAGAAAAAAAAAAACTGGCTTGAAAAGGAAATACATGAAAACTGAAAAAGAAATCAGAGTTAAGACTTGAAGAATGAAATAGTCTTAGGGCAACAGTAGTGGTGATGAGCATTTGTTTTTCAACTAAACATTTCATTTCATTTAAACAGTCGTCCAAAAAAATTATTGTAATTATAATGCACAACATGATGTCAAATCATTTTTAAGAGAAAGTGCCAAATGTTCAAAACAATATTTTAGTGTTACTAAAACTAAACATTCAGATTAGATTAATAAAGATGGTGAAGGGCAATGTGGAGGTTGGGCAGAAAGAAGCAGAAGTTGGCTAAATTCCTTATCTTAAATAAAGGATTCAAAAGATGAGTTCATTGTTTATGCTTAGTTTTTATTATTATTATTTTTCAGGTTATAAGAGTAGTTATTATTTATTAGATTACTTAAAAAACAGCTTCTATTTAATGGTTTAATTTTTTCTTTTTATATAGTTTTTGCATATTCAATATTTGAAATGGCCTAGTTTATATACAGTTATTTCAGATATTACTTAGATATATTTTGCACAATGAAATTCTAATATGGTTTTCTCTAAGTATATAACATTTTGGATTTTTATTCAATCAAGATTCAATTATGAAATGCAAAATCAAAATTTAATTTGTATTTCCCCTACCCCAACAATTTGTCATTAAAGCTGCTAATTAGTTAAAATGGCCAAATATAAAGAATTAATTTTATATCTAATCTAATAAAAGAGCAATATGCAAATTGACCATCACTCCAAGACACCTAAGCCACACCCGCCAGCCAAGCCACGCCTCCAGCCAATCAGAGTGGCTGTATGCAAATTAACCCAGCCAAGATGGAGGCCAGCAGCCACAGAGCTAGAGTAAACAGGAGGCTTCCATTGCAACTGCCTAACTAGGCCACCAGGCCTCTGTTCAAGCAACAATGTTTCAATTATAGAAGCCACAGAGCTGAAGCAAACAGGAGGCTTCTATTGCCTGCCTAGGCCTCCGCTCAAGGTAGCAAAGTTTCAATTATAGAAGATAAATAAACCCAGAAACCTGATTCCAGCCAGCTTTGCTGGGATGTTAGGTCAATGGGAGCTGTGGGCAGCCTGAAAATGGCCTTCAGACCCTCATCCAGGCTGGCCAGGCATGCCAGCAGGTGGACATCCCCCGATGGGTCCCAGACTGTGAGAGGGCATAGGCCAGGTTGAGGGACCCCCCCTCCCCCACCGAGCACACAAATTTTTGTATACCGGGCCCCTAGTTAATACCTAAAATGGCCAAATTAAGAAGGAAAGGGACTAATTCATGGATCAAAGATGACTGTGTGTGTCAGTGTTGTCTCTGATACTATTGAGGCTTACTTTAAGAACAAAGGGGGAAATAAATCTCACTGGGGTGCAAAGTTATTATTAAACCAGATGAAGGAGGAAACTTGACTCGTTGCAGCTGAAAGGTTCAGTCAGGGTATCCATGGGAGGACAGGGGAAAGAATGGCAAGAGAGGGGTGGCCAGCAAGTCTGTGTTCCCATCTGAGGCCCCGCATGTCTTCTAGAGATTGTCCTAATTCCCCTAGATTCAGTTTTTGTGTGTTTAAATTAGCCAGCTTTCTCTTGTTCACATCAGAGACATTGTAAATGGGAACTGCGCTGGAGGACCGGCTTCTGAGTCATCCTCTCATTAATGACAGGAAGGAAAGGAAAGCTACCCAGGAAAGTCCAAAATGAGCATAATGGTAAGCAATAATTTATCTTTTGCCAAAGCAATAACTTCATTGGGATTTGAGAGAATATGAGGAAATCCTTGAAGAAAAAACACAGGTTTCAAGAATCTTAAGTTAGCAATTCCACACACATATTGCCATTTTATTTTTAAAGAGACAAAAAAAAAAGAGAAACCTACTTTTTAAATATATGAGGCAATTGAATTCTTAGTATACATGTATTAGGAACAATAATGAATGCTTAAAGAGGGAATGCTTAAAAATGAGTTGGATATTCTTCACATATTTGAAGTTGACTAATTATACTTTTGAAATATTTTAAAATAATATAGGCGAATTAAAAGTGAAAACCACTATCTGTTGAAAAACTATACAAAAAGGTGTTTATAAGAAAACATTCCTGACCATTTGAGAGCTTCCTGCATTTTATTATCAGACAAAAATATGGGAAAACCCCCACAAATTAATGCCAACTTATTAACTGACTCATTATGCTACTCAATTATACTATAAATACTACTCAATAATTTTTTTTTATCATTGACTATATTAAGTGCCCAGTTCCCTACTTTATACTCCCTGCCTTCATGAAGCTGACACAACAACTACAACGAAAAAATAAACAACCTCCAAAGTTAAAAAGGAAAGTACCCAAAATAATGGCACTTGTGCTGGGGTGGCCAGGTTATGAGTAATCTTTCCCCCTTTGCTCAGTTTTCTCTGTTTTCTATAATGTGAATATTATCCTCAAAGTACCTCTGATTGAGATCATTGTGCTAAGTGCTTTATAAACACGGCCTCATTAATCTTAATGACTAATGTCAATCCTTATTGTATACTTGTAGAAATTATGGCCTAAAGACACCAAAAAAAAAAAAAAAAAAAAATGCCTCAGGCACTTATCATAGAGAAACTTGAAACCTGGTTGGTTTTACTTTGAGTGCTCACTACCACTAGGAGACATTAGCAAATTTCAGAACTTTTAAAACCATATTTATTCCCCCAGAATATAATATGTTAAACGATAAAGTAAACTAAAACTTGCCTTGAAATTAAGTTTGTAAATTACTTTTTTTTTTTGCAAGAAACATAGCAATTCTTTGTTTTCTTTAAATCAACCCAATTTCCAACAGTTACCCTTCCCATTGGGCTGGTGAGCAACTCAACTGTCATTGTTTGAAGCTCTTCCTCCCCAAGGTTGCACCAGGGACTCAATCTATGAAAAAGATCCTAGGAATTCTGGAGAGCCTGTGGGCTCTGGTCATCTGTCTCCACTGGTTAGTTCTAAAGTGCCCATTGCCCAAGCCACACATTGCATTCAAGTCACGGTAACTCTTCAGCTTTTTTAATCATGCATTATTCATAGAGGTATTTGGAGAGATTAGAAATGTATAGCCACTTCTCTTTGGGGTCTCATAATATCTCTGGGCATTGTTGGAAAACAGGGAGTAGGTCCTTGTCCTTCAAAACAGCTCTAAAATGTAAAATCTCTGTTGGTGTTCTATGAGACTACCATTTCCCCATACTCTGGTTAATCCTTATGAGAGTTAAGGGTTGTCTTGTCCAAGACGGATCTGTATAGGCAGGCTTCCCAGAGAGAGGGCTGGACTCCTGAAAATCACCATGGAAATTGGCTGTGATTATGTTTAAGGCCACCTTGTCAAGCTCAAAAGGCTTGAACCCCAGTTCCTGACCCCATCATGCCAGTTGAGGGGCCAGTACTTCCTCAACTATGAAGGCTATGGGGTAAATTCTTTGCTAACTTGCCACAATGTACAGTTAGAGGTGTAGGGCTTAGAGCACCTGTCTCCTTAGAAAGGGACTGGCGTTATTCCCAACTGTGAAGACCAAGTTCTACATATCATGCTACTCTTTTTTTAAAAATATATTTTATTGATTTTTTTACAGAGAGGAAGGGAGATGAATAGAGAGTTAGAAACATCAATGAGAAAGAAACATCAATCAGCTGCCTCCTGCACACTCCCCACTGGGGATGTGCCCGCAACCAAGGTACATGCCCTTGACTGGAATGGAACCTGGGACTCTTGAGTCCGCAGGCCAATGCTCTATCCACTGAGCCAAACCAGCTAGGGCTCATGCTACTCTTGAATCCTAGCTTTTAATCCCAGGGAAGGGTTTGGCCCTTTTCTAGTCCTGCAGCATAAGAACATTACAGCCCCAGGATCTGAGTTGCTCCCCCGCCCCCACCTGGGTATTGGGCTCCACTAGATTGCTGTGTGTTGCTCCAGGTATCAATGACTGCCTCTCCCTTGAGAATTCCACAGGAAATGCTACTCAAGCAAGCCTTGTGTATAGGACTTGGGGCCACTTGAACTTGTTTATACAATCTACTCTAATAAAAGAGTAATATGCAAATTAACCATCACTCTGAGACACCCAAACCACGCCCCCAGTCGAGCCACGTCCCCAGCCAATCAGAGCAGCTGTATGCAAATTAACCCAGCCAAGATGGAGGCCAGCAGCTCCAGAGCAAACTGGAGGCTTTCGTTGCAAATGCCTGCCTAGGCTGGCTGGGCCTCTGCTCATGGCAACAATGTTTCAGTTATAGAAGCCATGAAACTGAAGCAAACAGGAGGCTTCGTAACCTGCCTAGGCCTCCACTCAAGGAAACAAAATTTCAATTACAGAAGATAAATAAACCTCAGAAACCTGATTCCAGCCAGCCTTGCTGGGACCTTGGGTCAATGGGAGCTGTGGGCAGCCTGAAAACAGCCCTCATCCCCTCACCCAGACTGGCCACACCCCCATAGGGTGAAGATTCCCGCTGGGGGGCTTGCCCAGCCTGCAAACAGCCATTAGCCCATCACCCAGGCTGGCCAGGCATGCCAGTAGGTGGACATCCCCCGAGGGGTCCCAGACTGTGAGAGGGCACAGGCTGGGCTGAGGGACCACCCGGAGTGCACATATTTTTGTTCACCGGGCCCTTAGTAAATTAATAATATCAAACTGTTGTGGTTTTTTTGTTGTTGTTAACCTGAAGGGCATAAAATGATATGTATATGCTTTTAAGATCCATTTCCTTAGCTATGGACTAAGCATCTTTTTATTTCCTCTTCTGTGAAGTTCTTATTCACAGTCTTTGCCTCTTTTTTTGTTACTTGATAGAAGTTTACTGAAAACCAGTCTTCTGTGTGCTGCAAACTTTTCTCCCCTTGTTTCTCTTCTAGTTTTATTTATTGAACCTGTGTTTGCAAAAAAATTTACATATCCACTCCCAACTTTCATCTAAGCTCCAATCCCATGGTTTTGTTTTGGTTTTTAAATCCTATCTTGTTACTCTTACAAAATCTTATTTTTGACTGGGCTCAGACTGAGGATAGAAGCCCTCAGAGAGGACAGTGTAAGCCTTTGGGAATGTTCCTGGAATTTCTCTTTGGTCTCCCATTCTCTTGGACAAAAGTTTAGCATGTTCTGCATCTTCTTACTTATTTTTCTTACTGAGTTTCTTCTTCAGAGCAACATACCAATGTTTTGTGCTGTAGAACATATGAGATAACAGGACACTTGCGTGTTCTGGCTCTGGATCTGTTACCTTATTTGTACAGGGACTTTCTCACAGCATCTTGATGGACATCATCTTTTTAAAGAGGTTGAAAAATTTGCAAGTTCTGCTAGCTCTTTTTTGAAAAGCAAGGAACCATGGCAGTAATAGTCATTCCAGGAATAAATATCCTTCTTCCCCAAGATAAGAACATTCGATTAGTATCTACAGTGCACCCCTGAATGGATTCATAGCTGCTTCTTCAGTTCTCCTTGGTCTGACACAGGAAAGCCCTCCATTCTAGTAGCAGATGAACATGGCCTTGGGCAAGGCACACCGGCTCAAACATAGTCATAGCCAATTTCCATGATGATTTGCAGGAGTCCAGTCCTCTCTCTGGGAAGTCAGTTTACAGAGCAGTCTTGGAAAAGCCAACCCTTAACTCTCACAAGGGCTACCCAGAGTATGGGGAAATGGTTTCACAGCGCATCAACAGAGGTTTTACATTTTCAGGGAAACTTGTCATTCTCGACCCTTATTCCGACCACATAACCCTTCCACTCTTCAGTGAGCGTCTGGAAGCTAGTGACTGGGAAGAGGATGCTCATCTTCATCCTAAGGAGGTGCTTTTCCTCTGAGATGCCACCAGAAAGAGAGCCAATCTGCTATTTCTAAGTATTAATTAGGCATTTTAATTGCACACGGATGTAAAATGAACTCATCGCACCTTTCTCTTATGGGCCCTCCTTCCCAACTTTCCTCTCTCACATGCTCCCAAACTACTACCCGCACATATTGACCTGAAACACTCATAGCCAATTTTGACTTTTTTTTTTTTTAACCTTTAGGCTGTTTCTAAAGATAGTTAATCAAAAACACATTTGATGCCAAAACACACATCATAATATTATTCCTTTGGCTTTTTTCAAAGTGGATAAAGATAATATTTCATTGCTATTTTTCTTGCAAAATGTTCCCTGACTTCTGAATTCGTTATTGGAGAAAAATATATGTTTATACAAATCAACTAGCACGTGCCAGTTTTTAGCCAATGAAAGCAACACTGTAAAGTGTTCCCGAGATTACTTAATATGCAAATAAATTCTTTTATTTACCTTTCATAAAAGAAAGGGTTCTTCGCAAGCCTGTTTCTTGACCTTATAACAGAACAATGTTTATGAGTATGTGGGAGCTCTGGAGAGGGCCCACCTTAGTTGTGGCTTTTTCTCCAGGCTACTCATCTTCCTGCGTGGGTATCTCCAGTTCCATCCATGGAAATTTCTCTGCAAGCTTTCTGTATATTGCTTTTTTACATGAGCCATACAACTGTCAAAATTTTATATTTTACTGGCCAGCTAGGTAGGAAAAAAATCATCTGTATTTAATTTCTATTTACATTATTTCCAGGCTGTTTGCTATTTAGGAACGTTACCCGGAAGGCATCCCAATCAATTTATCTCTTGGTGTTTTGTTTTGTTTTTTCAATCAGCAACATCTCTTGTCCAGATCAGACAAAGAGCAACAAAACGCAGGTTTTCCCCACTATTCGAAAATAGAGCATTCATATGAAACCTTCTGTAAGCTGAAATGGCGTAAAGTGAAGAAGCAACTACCATTAATTTACATGAAAAAAAATCCGAACATTCCCAGACCCCCAAAATAACCAAATACACTCCATCACGTCCAGCATAGCACCCTCACAAAACTCTCTTAGGCTTTTCTGATACCTTAGGACTCATCTTGTTAATAGTGAACAAAATAAATGGCGATGAAGCATAACCACTCACAGAGCTCTGAGGGCTCGGTGCTGAGATGCTTAGTGTATGCAGTGCCCAGGGAAGGAGCTGGCGGGGCCTCGCCGGCTGCTCAGGGTGTGCGCTGCCTCCATAAGAGCTGGATACCAACAATTGTGAATGTTATTTTTACTTTTTGTCTTTTTCATAAAAGTGATTTCTTTCGGTTGCTGAAAAGTAATATAGACCTACTGCAAAAGCAAAGTGGCACAATGAGATCTTAATAGAAGCAGGGATACCTGTACCCTTAATGGTTTTGCACAGCAGACCAGAGTCAGTCTCTAACCTCAGGGAACGGGCACCAGCTGGCATTTCCCAGAAGCCCTAGCAGTCGCTTTTCCACTCCTGCCTGTGGTGTGCAGTCCCTCTCTCCTCTCCTCCCCTCCCTTGCTTCTGCTGGCTTCAGCAAACCATCAGTAGTTGAGCGTGGCCTCCTGACAGAACAGTTTGGGAAGCAAAATCTCCCCTCATTATAATAAGTCTTCCATTTATAATTTCCATTATATTAAAGGTGTCTTCATGAATATATTTGAATTTTATGCTTTCACAGACCATTGGGATCACAACTTATGTTTCACAGTTTTTATAGGTGATCCGTGTCCCCATCACACTTTATGTTCTATCGTATTTGTCAGTTAAGGTGTGTGTGTGCGTGTGCGTGTGCGTATGTGCACTGAAGGTGTTTAAGAGCATTGTGATATCTTGGATGTTAAAGATTTGTGATGAGACGCTTAGACTGTGGCCCTTGCTCCCAGGTGACCACTTAAAAGTAAGATTATAGTGGCATTGATAAGCCTGGTGTGTAATGCAAAATCAAGGGGCAGAATAGCTCATCTCAGTCCCAATTTGTTAGTTGCCTGCAAACAAGTAAATAAAGGGTCCATTTCATATCCTCTACCAAAACATAAATGGCCAGACTATGGGTTCCTTTGTTCACCACCAGCCCCTGCCCCACGCCCTCTACCTCCCCCATCATAGCAGCAAGTTCGTGAGGTGTGTGTCCTGTACCTGATTGCCCTCACATTCCTTTCCTCCCTCCCCTCCCCCTGCTCTGCTCTCAGGAGGCACTAATGTCTGCAGCTGTGGTCCCATGTTTAGCAGATTTCAGACTGGATTGGGGAGGGGGTTGTGGGGAGGAGTAAGCCCAGGTATCTCTTCTTTCTTCCCTGCGAGCCGCTTCACGAATACAGCTCTTGGCAGGTAGGCCAACTATGGTTCCTGCCTCCACTGGCGCTGAGAATGCTGCCTTCTCCCTCTTCCCTTCCGTGATGGGTGAGGATGGCTTCCTGCTGATGTTAATCTGTGGGTTTTCCCCAATGTCCCTCATTTGGTGTCTCAGCGCTTTCATCACCCACAGAATCAATTTTCTGCATGAAAGCCTCTTTAACTACTCCAGCGGTTTTTGTTTTCTGGCGAGACTCTGGTAATGCACATAATTTCGTCAATACGTATAGAGTAATCTTTTAGACTCCCCTGTGTGTTTTTTAACCTCTGTAAAGACTGGAAATTATTCCATCACTTACAGAGGGCAAAGCCAAAAATATAACTGTCAAGAGGGAGCCCCAAGAATGTGCAACTTTTTAATTCATTTTGATGCATATGTTGACTTGTTCTATTTAGACTATATTTACTTAAAATTAATGTATCCCAATCAAAGATGGTTGTGGTAAAGGAATCTCTACCTTAATGAAGCTCAAGAAGTTGAAATATTGCTTATATCATTTATAAGCTTATATCATTTGCTTATATTGCTTGTATCATTTCCCTGTTAAACCTTACTGTTTGTTAGACTTCTCAAAAATAAACTTTTATAAGAGAATTATTTCAGTAGTCTTTGGAGAAGGAAACAAATCAAACAACATATAACATTTTGAAATATTTTTCTCTAGTTAACTGATACAAAGTATGAAATTAGGAACCACAAAACTAGCTTCTAAGGTTTTCAACTTAATTTCCCACAGGAGCAATGACTTAGAGTACAGCCCTTTCAACTTTGCTGTATTTAACATTATGTTGACTTTTATTAATTGCATCTTGATGTTATTTATCTGTCTGTTTGTGTGTTTTTTTCTGTTTTCTGGCATCTGTGTAAGATGCTGATGAGGGAGCCTTAGATGTGACATTGTAATAAAATAAGAATCTGGAGTAACTTGTATAACCTTTTACAATTTTCTTTCCTCTTTTCCCTTTATTTCTAAAACAAAAACTTTAAACTTAGTTTTTTAGTTGCCTGCTACATTGTTTTTATTAGTAATGAAATATAAGCTATAACCTAAATTCCTGCTACCTGCTAAACATTTTACTTGCCTCGTTCTAATCTTTATTATAATTCATTAAGTTAGACATTTTTACTCTAATTTTATAGATGGAAAAACTGAGATTCAGCTATAAATCAATTATAAGTATACAGAATTATACAGAATTTAAGAGGCAAAGCCAGGATTCAAGACAAGGTAGAGCTCTTTTCATTTCATTGACTTACTTCTCTGGGAAAAAAGCAAAGCAAATGGAACACATTTTTTGAGCCATTTCTTTGTGAATAGGATTTTGTTAGGTTTTATTGAAGACCTTAACATTGAAGATATTGACCCTATTCAATCAGCTTACAATTTAATTTTAGAAAATTTCCCAGCAACAGGATAAATAGCAGTCCAGACTATGACCATAGGTAAGTCAAAGGGGTGTGAATTAAAGAAATAATCTCTGAATAGTAGGGTAATCTTAATCAGGGAATATTTTTTTAAGGAATTAAATTATGAAAGTCCAAAAGATAGCAGGAGATACAAAGTGCTGTAAGATAGAGTGAGGTGACTGTTTTGACCAAACCAAGTTAATAAATAATGAATAAAATATAAATGAGATATATGATAAATAAGTTTTAAAAACTTTTCTAACCAAGAGATTAGGTAAGAAAATTATATAAAAAGCATCCAGATTGAAAAGAATAAAAGACTTAAGAAGAAACTTAACAAAACAAGTACAAAAGTTATTCTCTGAAAACTATACATTGTTGAAAGAAATTTGAAAAGACCTAAACAAATGGAAAAACATCCCATGTTCATGGATGAGATGACAATATTGTTAAAATGGCAGTAGTTCTAAAACTGATGTACTAACTCAATGCAATCCCTGTCAAAATTCAGCTGGCATGGTTGCAGAAATTGACAAGGTGATGCTAAAATTCATATGGAAATTCAAGGGATCTAAAATAAGCAAAATAATCTTGATAAAGGAGAACAAAGTTGGAGGATTCACATTTACTGATTTTAAAACTTACTATAAAGCTATAGTAATGAAGACTATGTGGTTCTGGCACAAGAATAGATATATAGACCAATGGAATAGAATTGATAGTCCAGAAATAAGCCCTCATATTTCTAGTCAACTGATTTTGACAAGGTGCCACACAATTCAATAGAGAAAGAATATTCTTTCAACAAATGGTGCCAGGAAAACTGGTCGCAGAGACCACATGGCTATTGTCCTCTCTGTCCAGTTTACATATTTCTCATACTTGTCTTTTATCTGTGAGCATTTGATTTTTTAACCCTGATATAGTCCAACCCAATCACCCAATTCTTGAGTTTTGTGCACCATTTCCCTGCTAAGAGGTTTTAGCATATGTGTAGGTATGTTTTATGGCAGGGATCTCCCTTTTCTCTTTCATTTAGTGTCATTGCTGAAAATAGTAGTTCTTTGTAGGGAGAATTTTTAAATTATGTGATTGTTTTTATTTTCATAGCAATTAGAGGATAAAGCTTTTATTTAGAGACTAGAGACCCAGTGCACAAAATTCATGCACAGAGAGTCCCCTCAGCCCAGCCTGAACCCTCTTCAATCTGGGACCCCTCGGGGGATGTCTGACTGCCAGTTTAGGATATCCCTCCTCACAATCTGGGACAGCTGGCTCCTAACTGCTCACCTGCTTGCCTGCCTGATCACTCCTAACCACCTTTTCTTGTCAACCTGATTGCCCCTCATGGCCCCCACTGCTGGCCTGGTCATCCCCAACTGCCCCCTCCACCCACCAGCTTGTTCAACCCTTACAGCCCCCCCTGCTGGCCTGGTTGCTTCCAACTACACCCCCTGCTGACCTGGCTGCCCCTCACTTCCCCCTCACTGCCAGCCTGGTCGCCCCACACAGCCTACTGTTCAGTTGTTTGGTCGTCCCTCACTAACCTCCCTGCCTGCCTTGTCACCTCACTCAGCCTGTTTGGTTGTCCATTTGGTTGTTTTGTTTTGGATGTGATGGCCGCTGGCGCTCTCTCTCTCTCTCTCTCTCTCTCTCTCTCTATATATATATATATATATATATATATATATATATATATATATATATATACACTAGGAGCCCGGTGCACAAAAATTTGTGCACTCGGGGGGTGGGGGTCCCTCAGCCCGACCTGTGCCCTCTTGCAATCTGGGACACCTTGGGGGAGATGTCCACCTGCTGGCATGCCTGGCCAGCCTGGGTGAGGGGCTGAGGGCCATTTTCAGGCTGCCTAGAGCCCCTTCACGGTTCATGCACTGGGGGGTAGGAGGGTTGGTGAGTGCAGGCCTGGACGTTTCCCACTGGAGGGCCCACGATTGCACACGCCTGGTGGGCCCCCACCACTGAGGGGACACACCTGGCGCAGAGCTGGGTGGCGAGCCAGGGGCAGATGGTGATGCAGGATCCCTTGGTGGGGCCCTGCTGCTGAGCAAACACACCCAAGGTGGAGCCGGGGCAGTGGACTGGCTTCAGATGCTCCGCACTGTGCAGCAGACGCTCCTGCACGCCCTGTGGAGGCCCCTGCGGGGGTGGATGAAGGTAGCAGACCCTGGACGGGTGCTCCCGCACACCCCCGAGGAGGCCCCCGGGGCAGAACCAGGCAGCAGACCCAGGACGGCTGCTCCTGCATGCCCCGCAGAGGCCCCCATGCTCCTGCATGCCCCGGGGAGGCCCCCAAGGGGTGGAGCCAGGCAGTGGACCCAAGACAGGCACTCCTGGACTCCCTGCGGAGGCTCCTGGGGGACAGAGCCAGGCAGCGAACCCAGGATGGCTGCTCCTGCTGCTCCTGCAAGCCCCGTGGAGGACCCACTCTCCTGCATGCCTGGTGGAGGCCCCCGGGGGGGCGGAGCCAGGCAGTGGACCCCGAGGAGGCCCCAGGCCAGACTCCCCCCACTGAGCTGACACACCTGGCACAGCTATGCCGGCTGTGGAGGCTCCCAGTGCAGAGCTGCCCTGCCAGCCTCCATCTTGGCTGGGTTAATTTGCATACAGTCGCTCTGGTTGGCTGGGAGGCGTGGCTTGGCTGGTGGGTGTGGCTTAGGTGTCTCGGATAATGGTCAATTTGCATATTACTCTTTATATATATATATATTAGATGTTCCCCTACATATTTATCAATTTTGCACAATAGATATAATTATGGTACATGACTTTCAATATATGAACATGTGTGGTGTATAAAAATTATTTATAATTATTTGAGAGTCTAGAAAATAATTTTACATATCACAAGAAAGTTTCTTCATAGTTATAAGCTAAAATTTCTAGAAGTGCAATACTGCTAAATCAAGGGAATATTATGCTATATATTCTGAGCTATGTTCATCACTGCAGAAAAATCACATCAACAAAATAATGCCACTCATTATAACTGAGTCTCCAATACAACATATATAACTGCTACATGCAAATATATAACAAAGGAAACCTGAGGCTCTTTTTTAACAGAGTTAGAATAAAATATTATTAAATTAGTATAGACACACAAGATGCAAAGATCATGTTGAATTTTATTAATAAAACTGTCTTTCATATTTTATATTTTAAAATGTTTGTGAATAATAAGAAATCTAGATTATAAAATGTTACATATTTAAATTATTTAATTTGGGGGGGTTCCATGTTTCTCAGTGTACTCTCTCTATCATAGTTTTTCTGTGACTCATTTTTTAAAATATATTTTTACTGATTTCAGAAAGGAAGGGAGAGTTAGAAATATCAATGATGAGAGAGAATCATTGATCAACTGTCTCCTATACACCCCTCACTGGGGATCAAACCCTTAACCTGGGCATGTGCCCTGAACAGGAATAGAACCACAATCTCTTGATTCATAGGTCGGTGTTCAACCACTGAACTACACTGTCCAGCTTATCTATGCTCCTTTCATTATTGCTTTTTACAATACATCCTTCATCCTCAATATCTTATCAAAGGATATGATATGGTCTCCTGGGTCTTTCTAAGTGCCAGACCCTGCTTGTGAGCCTCAACATGTGGAGGAATTCAAGGCAGGAGATCTGTTTTCAAAGATACTTTGTCACTATCCCGTCATAACATTGGGAATTATTTTGACATCGCACTTATAAATAAGGCCCAGCTCATTTGTGCTAAAATCATACTTCATCATTTTCTCTGTTTCCAAAGTCTGTAATTTGTCTTGGCATGTTACCCTTATTTCAATTAAGATTATTTCCCTCTTTTTAAAAATAGACAAATAAGTCTGCTCTGTTAGGACTTGTTTTCCACTCTTTCATCTCCCTGGATTTCAATCTAAACTCTCTTAAGTCTCAGTGTATTCATTACAGTAGGTGCGAGCTTCTGTCTATGTCATCAAGTCTTCTGAGTTAGCCTGGCCTGAGCGTTTACATATTGAAATACATATCATTTTATTATAAATTACTCTTTTATATTCCACTAACAGTGCTGTGCTGAGCCATATAGAGCCGAGGCTCCTTTGTGTTCCTTTTTAAAAATATATATATATTTTTATTGATTTCAGAGAGGGAGTGGGAGAGAAAGATAGAAACATCAATGATGAGACAGAATCTTTGATTGGCTGCCTCCTGCATGCCCCCCACTGTGGATCAAGCCTGCAACCCAGGCATGTGCCCCAACTAGGACTCTAACCATGAACCCCATAGGTTGATGTTCAACCACTGAGCAACACCGGCCAGGCACCTTTGAGTTCTTTATTATCTGCTTCTCAACTGAACCAAAATAGAAGCATTTCTGAGCTCTGTCCACATCTTTATTCTCTCACATCTTGCAGCCCAGAGTAGCCTCTGAGATCTAGCCTCATTCAATAACCAAGAGAGTCTAGCTCTTGGGTTTTCTCTTCTAAATGGCAAATTCCCAGTTCCTTTCACTATCCCTTATACGACATAGCTTCAACTGTTGAAGTATTACAACATGTGCTTTCAACTTTATCTCTACAATGATTTTGGAATCAATCTTCTAACACTCCTTGATTTGTCCTTAAGTTTTACTTGTTATTTCAATCATGTCCTAATTGATGTTTTCACCTTCTGTTTCTCCTTCTTCCCGTTCTACTTCCTCTGATACACAGAACCATATATAGATCTTAAGGGATTCTATATATTACATATGTACTATAAATATAAGTATTATATATAAATGTATTTATTGTACCTCTTACTTTATTTTTCCCTGAATTAAATCCAAATTTCATATTATATTATTCATGACTTTCTTATTACCGATCTCAACTTTTCCAATATCATTTTTTTTTCAATCCCTCAACACAGGTTATGCCACATGGGTGGTTTGCAACTCCCTGAACACATTCAGGGTTTGATTCTGGACTCAACCAATTGCTAGCTATGTGACTTTGATAATATTGTCTCTAGAGCATGTAAATCCTGTTTTCATATTCTGATGCTTTGACATCTGGGACTATATTGCCCCTCTCAGGGCTAGCCAGTTCTTAAAGACAGTAAATGACTAGGCTGTGAGCACAGCTTTCATGTGAAAAATATTCGATCCAAAGCTCTACAACCTCTGTGAAGCTTTTATACTCAGTATTCCCCTTCCTCGAGCTCCCAGGGTCAGCTACCAAACAATATGGAACAGCCCCTACACCCAGAGCCTCTGAAATCATTCAGACTAACCAATATTAAGCCTGCTTACTCTGCCTTACTTTTTCCTTCCAATGGAAACCACTATAAAGGCTCTTGCCCATGGATTCCTTCCACTCCTTTTGTCTTCTGATTGACCTTGGTACTTCCTTATGTGGCCTTGCATAGCGTGGCATGTCTCCCCCTCTTGGGGACTATGAGTAACAAGCTATCTTTTCTTTTCTTTCTTTTATTTTAAAATATATTTTATTGATTTTTTACAGAGAGGAAGAGAGAGGGATAGAGAGTTAGAAACATCAATGAGAGAGAAACATCGATCAGCTGCCTCCTGCACACTCCCAACTGGGGATGTGCCTGCAATCAAGGTACATGCCCTTGACAGGAATCGAACCTGGGACCCTTGAGTCTGCAGGCTGACGCTTTATCCACTGAGCAAAACCGGTCAGGGCCAAGCTATCTTTTCAATGGAAGTCATCTCATCATCTGTTGGGCTCACCATATCTGAATAATAATTAAATCTATATATGAACACATAGGGAATGTTTGGATGGTCAAGTGAGTTAATATTTCTAAAGCACATAGATCAATGTCTGACACATAGTTGTGCTATATGAGCACTAGCTGTTATTGATGGCATTCTCCCACAATGCTTTGCACATAGTAAGCTCTCAATAAATATGATTAATAAATGAATACAGCTCTTCAAATAACTGATATCCTCTAAAAAGGTTTCACTGATGAAAAGCAGGAACAAAATTATAAATGGTTTAGAAATAAAATATTTAAGAGGAAAATAAGACAATAACTGAAGGAAAACACTAGTACTGGTTACTCAAAGCAGAGTTTGAGAGGGAACAGGGGAGCTGGATAAAGCTGAAATCAGAGAAACAGATTGCTACAAAGAGGAGAGGTAAGAGCTAACAGGAGATAATGATCGAAAAGGGTGTGGAACATCAGAGAAGGAACCAAAAGGAGAAACTGAAAAAACAGGGAAATCAAATTCAAAGTCGTTATTATTATAACCTAATTATAACCTAAAATGCCTGCTCAGGGGTTCAGGTGTGATTCCCATATAAGACTTGGATACAGAATAAATAGGGTGATAAAGACGAGAGTTGCTCCGTGGCTGTGCTTAGGGCCAAAGACAGAACTGTGTGAAATGATTCCATTTTCACTACATGAATTTTCACTCATGAAAAATTAGACTTTTTCAGAAATTATGAATTTGATGAGGACTAAAATTGTGTCATTTCTACCAAAGAATGCTAGTTTTGTCATAGCACAGAAAATAAATACAAGTGGCAAAACTCCATGTCAGTAATACATCCAGTACTTACTAATATTGCCCCTGGCAACCTTTTTTTTTTATTTTTGCTGATTGATATGTTAAAAGGAAAATAACTCTTTAGGAAAAATGACAGATTTACACCTCTGAGAAGTCACCTGTCATGGCAGAGGGAAAGTACAACTTAGAAATGCCCAGAAAAAGAATGCCAGCTGATTTGTTAGGCAAATATCACATCTTTCTCACCAACAGTGAGAATTTTTTTTATCACAATTCTAGAAGAGTAAGCAAAGCTGAACTCAGCCCAAGTGTCCTGTATGAAAAAAAAAAAAATTATGTCCATAAGCTTGGAAAAGCACACTGTTTCATCTTTATATTTTTAGGAAATATGACAAATACAAAAACAGAACAGATGTTATGTCTCTAAGCAACATCATCTTTGACACATATTGAAGATTTGTGAAGCCTGCTCTATTTTGTTTCTAACTTTTTTATCGTAAAAGAAGGAAGATGAAGATGTTTGGTTTTTATGTTCCCTTGTGTTTTTAGTCAATCCTTTGCTCTTTTTCTACCACACCACAAGAAAATACTTGTTCTTAGGCTTTTTCAATCTATAATCAAAGAGTCATTGAGATGCAGTTACTCATTTTATTTAATTTAACTGTGCAGCATTATTATTATTTACAGATTGTGAAGAAATCTCTAAAGAAAACTACATTAGTACTAAGCATAGTATGATATGGTATAAATCTATTATTGTGTCACCTCTGCAACCCTTTAGGAAAAATTACTGTTTATTTGCAAAAATAAATTTATGAATCACAAAAAGAAAATATACACAGAAAACTTGAGTCCTTTACCTGGCACAACAAATCAATGCTGCAGTCAACAGCTTTGTTCTTTATTTATTAAGATCAAACATACAACGATAAAATTATTAGACAAAGTAATGAGTCTCTATCAATCTGTCTTTAGTTTTATAAAACCCAGCTTTACTCTGTCAGCCTTGTCAATGCTACTGAATATTAATGGGGATAAAGTTAATTGCTGGGTGGGAAAAGGTCTTACTCAAAGTGAAAAGGAAGCACCTTGTTGAAATCTATCATTTTGACAAGCCATAATTTATTTCTGCTTAGTGATATGTACTGACAGATTTCAAACCTCACTGTTATCTTTACTGCAAATTCTAGTTATTTTCATTTGAGATGTTGTTGGATCCTAAGCCTCTGACCACTTTCATCATTTAGAAATAAATTATTTCATGAGAGATGGTTACACATTCTTAGTGGAAGGAATTTTGCCTGGAGTATGAGGAAGCAACTGCCTTCTGCAACTTCTAGAAGATGTATAAATGAATTTATTGTATCTGAGTAACCAAGGAGAGGAAAGCAATGACTTTCAGAACAAGAAAGGGTTATATGTGAACATAATAACTTGCTAGCATAGCGACATGCTAGTTAAGCAATTTCTCTCAAAGAAAGTGAATAATGAATAATCACTTAAGGTTCATCCTGATTAGACTGTCACCTGATTGGAAATACCCCATTCAGTTGTGTTAAGAATCTTAAGACGTTGCCATTAAATTTTAAGCAGTTATAAGTTTAAAACAACACGTATTTTACTTTAAATCAGGAGCCTATCAAATATAGTACTATTCTTCACTCAGCACAGTTTAGGAAATAACCTTGAAAATAAGCATTGGCCAGCTTATTAGGTAGGTTCTTATTAGAAAGGACCAAATTAAGACAAGGTGGCAAGATGAAAATACATTTAACATTGTCTATTTCCCCTTCCTGTCTCTTTCTAGTTAGGCACTTGCCATTGGAAACTTCGAGTGACATATTATCTGAAGGCTCATTGTGGTCCTTACACAAATAAAGAAAGCATTAGAAAGAAATAGCTAGGAGGCAAGGGGCTACACAATGAGATCAATACGGGTTTTGTTTTTAGAAATTAGATTTTGTGGCCTATGATTTTGATAATTTAATAAATGAAATCTGTTTGTTACCATAGCCCAACCTCTTCCTAGTCAGCTATAGAATTTTCATTATATTTGGCACCCACATTTAATAACATTTCAGAACCAGCTCTTTTCCCCTTGGCTGAAAGTAAGTGCCACATGTGACTGGCCAGCAGATTGGGTGGCGTTTATGTTGTGGTTCTTAGTCATCCCAATTTTTCTCCACATCCCAGTCACAATGGAGAAAAATGAAAAGCAGCTGCTAACAGCCTCACAACAGTTCTGTAATTACTTTCCTGGGCTGGCATTATATGATTTGACAAAGGCCTGGGGATGTAACAAATAAGAAAAACCTTGTCATTCAATTTAAAAGGCTTCCTACCAGGGCAACACACTCCCCACTTCATCAGAATGACAGTACTCAGCTCTGACACAGCCAGCATGCTTAGTGCTGAGAGATGTAACTGCAGCCAGGTGGTGCCAAGCACAAACAGCCAACTTGCTCTCCTGTTGACACTGCCATTGAATTGAAAGAGGAACCCGAACTTAAGCTAGAGATTCACATCTCAGGTCCCAAAAGCATCAACCTGTTTGTTTCAGAAGAAATGCTAACATATTGGAGTTTTTAGTAAAAAGAGCAGTTTTTAGAGATTGCAATCCTGCTTTGCCAAAGATTTCAAGTTTCCTTGATACTAATATATGATATTCTATAGCTTTGCATAATCAATTTTCACCTACCTTTCTGAGATAATATTAGGAACTGGCCCTGTTGATTATGGTTGACTAGCTGTTATAAAAATTAACCCCAGTTATCAGCAAGTTAAAACTATAAAGATTTTAGCCCTTATTCATGTCATTGGCCAATAAAAAGTTTGGTGATGGTCTCCCACCTGTTGATTCAGAAACTTGGCTTCCTTCCATCCAGTGACTCCATAATCTTCTAGGGCCTCTGAATCCCCCACTGTATCCTCTCTTTCTGACAAGTGAAGAGAACAGCATTACAGGGAAATGTAAGGACTCAGCCTGGGAAGTCAATCCTATTCTATTGAGTTCCTGTTTTGTTCTATTGTCCACACTGCCCTCAGGACCCACCTAAGATGCACAGGACTGAGAAGTGGCACACAACAGTGTACCAGGGAAGAGAGAGTGTCAGTCCCTGCATGTTGCTTTGCACAGTAAGATGAAGGACCACTAAGCATTGCACTTTACAACCACTTAAAAATAACTTGTGTAAGACCATTAAATGATCATATTCCCTAGCACACTGTAAAGCTCTTCTTCACTAGTATCAGCGATGAGGTACATTTTTTGAAGGCACTTTTTACTGTTATACTACTCATAATTATGTTTTATGCTCTAATTGGTGGGATCACTAGAGAAAAAAATCAAAGTTCTTCTTTCCTTCAAGAAGCTATTGGTCTAGTCTTCCAAAATAAACAAAAGATTTATTCTCTCAACAAGTATTCATTGAGTAACTACTATGTGTCAGGAATTGTTCTTGGTTCTTGAAATGCATCGATAAAAAACAAACAAAACTCCCTGTCTTCATAAACCTTACATTCTAGAGGCAGGAATACTAAACAATAAACATAACAAATAAGTACCTTATATAGTATAAATACAATGATAAGTACAAAATAATAAATACATAGAGGGGATGTTGGTGGTGGTTAGGATAGGCCTCACTGAGAAGGTAATAATTACTCAGAGTTGAAGAATGAGGAATTAGAAATGAAATATCTAGAGAAGTATTTTAATTGCAAGGCCACTATGACAAGGGAAAACCTAACATGATGGATGTGAAGACAGTATGGCTGGTTCAAAGGGAATGATAGAGAAAACAGAATGAGAGGAGATCCAAGTTTTCAAAGGGTTAGTTCATGTAGGGCCTTGTGGGCATTAGAAAGACATTAGCTTTGCCCTGCACAAAGTGGAAAGGCATTAGAAGGTTTTGAGAAGAAGAGGGGTGATGTATGACTTAAGTTTTAACAACTTCACTCTGGCTGCTATGTTGTGAATAAACTGTAGGAGGACAGGGTAGAAACAGGCCAGTTAGAAGAACATTGAAGTAATATTTCAGATGAGAAATGATAGTCAATTTCTGAGGATAAATCAGTAGAGGTGGAGAGAATTATAGGATTCTGATTATATTTTGAATCTTCCTCATAATTTTTACACAAAAAAACTTCTTTTTGGATAAGATATGGAGTGGAAAAAAATCAAGAAAGACTAAGAATTTTGGTGCAAGGGACTAAAAGAATAGAGGTACCATTATCAGAGGTGGGTATAGTTAAAAGTAGAGCAGGTTTGGTGGTAGGATGGATATGGCGAGTTTGAAATGTCTATTACATATCCAATCATATTGAATTGGCAGTTAGATATATGAGTCTGAGATAGGAGAGAGGTCTGGACTAGTGATATCATTTGGGAGTTATTAGCATACAGGTGGTATTTAATACCAAGAGATTCAATGAAATGCCAAAGGAATGTGTAATATATATATATATATATATATATATATATATATATATATATATATATATAAAGGGCCCGGTGCACTGGGCGTGGAGGGGGGAGTTCCTCAGCCCAGCCTGCCCCCTCTCACATATTGGGAACCCTCAGGGGGGGTCCTACTGATGGCTTAGGCCGGCTTCCTGATCCCCTTGGGTAACTGGCCTAAGCCACAGTCTGGCCTCCATTTGTGGGAGGAGATCAGGCTAATCAGGGTAAGCCACCAGCCCCATCACCCCGTTGCTGCAGCCACTGCCAGTCACCACAGCCACCAAGGTATTTTCATCAACACAGACTCCAGTCCCTTCACCATGAAAAAAATGACAACTTTCTTTAGGCATTTTCAAGATGTGTCTTTCATAGGATATGACATTTCTTCCTTTTTTTTAAATCCTCACCTGAGGATATGTTTCCATTGATTTTTAGAGAATGTGGAAGAGAAGTGAAAGTCAGAGAGAAACATCAAAGTGAGAGGAACACTTTGATTGGTTGCCTCCTGCATATGCCCTGACCTGGGCCCCAGCCAGGGATGAGCCTGCAACCTAGGTACATGCCCTTGGTCAGAATTGAACCCTGCAGTCAGCAGGCTGAGGCATTATGCACTGAGCCAAACTGGCTAGGGCAGGATATGACATTTCTTAACCCTCCAGAAGTGGACCTTCATTTTTTTATCCAGGAGTGTGGTGGAAAAATCATAGATGCCTTTTTGGATTCTTATTACCCAAGTTACTAAGAATATTACCAGTGGCATACAGGGAGCTTAGCCAATGAGTGGTAAGAAAAGATGTTTCCTCTGTATTCCTCTGATTACCGGCTCCACCCCTGCCCCTTCAATCCCAGCTTCACCCTTGCTCAGGCCTGTTACCTCTGGCCGAGGCTGCAGGCCTGGGCAGGGAACTCCCAAACCTCTCTGATCACCGGCTTCACAGAGCCCAGGCCTCTGCAATCACCAGCTCTGATTCTGCCCCCTGCCATCGCTAGCTCTGCCCTTGCCCCACTGGCAGCCTCTGGCCAGGCTACAGGCCTGAGGAGGGGACTCCCAGACCCCTGCTTTGCTGGCTCCACCAGTGCCCAGACCCCTGCAATTGCAGGTTCTGCCCCTGACCCTCTGATTGTTGCCTCTGCAGAACCCAGGCCCCTGTGATCTCCGGCCTTGCCCTGCCCAGGCCTGAGGCCTCTAGTGAAGGCCTCTGGCCTGGGCAGGGGACCCCCAACCCCCTCTCATCACCTGTTCTGGCCCTCGGGCCCCTTGCCTCCCCCGCCACCTGCTTGGTTAACAGGCCTGACCACTTCAGTGGCGGGGCTGAGCTGGACTGGGTGCTGCCATCTTGTGGCCATATGGGCGGCCATATTTGTGATGCAGTGATGCCTCATTTGCATATTACTCTTTTATTAGACAGGATGTGGCTATGTGTGCCTCCATCCTTGTATCCATAGGGGTGGTCATCTTGTGACTATGGGCGCCTCCATCTGGTGGCCATGGGGGTGGCCATATTTGTCATGGAGTGATGCCTAATTTGCATATTACTCTTTTATTAGTTAGGAGATATATATATATATATATATATATATATATATATATATATATGTATATATATATATCTTGAGAATTTCTGAAGAAAAACTCTTTTCTTTTTCCACTAGTGATCCTACCAATTAAAGCATAATTATGACTGGTATAACATTAAAAATTGTCTTCAAGAGGTTCACAGGTGCTCTAAAGTGGTCAGACATTATAAGTTTGAGAAGAATCACCAGCAAGCAAAACTAGGGGAAAAAACAGTGAAGTGAAATGAAATTGAGGAGAGTATAGTGTCCTGGGAGGTAAGTGTATCTAGGATACAAGAGTAGCCAGCTGTGATAAATGCTGTTGATAAGTCAAGATAGTGAGGATTGAGAATTGACCATTGGATTTAGCAATAGGAAGGCTATTGATAATTATGACAAGAACATTTTAGTGGAGTGGTGGGGTGAAAACTAGATTGAGGTGTGTAGGAGAGACCTTGAAGAAAGAAAAGTCTTTTAAAGAATTTTGTTACAAAGGGGAACAAAACCATTTCTGCAGCATTTGGTAGATAAAATGGACTCAAAAGAGTTCTGAAATGTGCAAAATAACATCATCTTTATGCATGCTATGTCTTCTTATGTATGCATGTATGCACAGTATGCATGTATTATGTATGTACGTATTGTGTATGTATGCACAGTGATGGGAGTAACCTAGCTGAGAGTAAATAATAGGAAAGTTGGGGAGGGGAATTTGCTAAAGTACTGCCTTGAATAGTCAAGATGTGATAGGATCTAGGGTACAAAGTTACAGATAGGCTTTAGACAAGAGCATGGATAATATATCTATGGTAACAGTCATGAATCAAAAAACGTGGGAGGAGATGTGAGAAAATCTGTGGAAATTCTCAGCAAAGCAAGAAGAAGAAACAAAAGCACTAAGGAATAAGCTAATAAAACTCAATACTATTGATGAATTCTAGAAAAGATATGACTACTCTGAATTTGTGTGGGCTATTTGAAAAAGATTCCTTTGGAATTGATTAGTATGGTATTGCATCTGCACCGTGATTGTTCATGACCTAGATCTCATGAATTCCATTTTCATGGTTTTCCTCATTTGTCCACACTACACATTATCTATTCTACTCAGGCTAGTTTCCTAACTAGACTGTTGTGGATGAAATTTTGTCCCCTAGGTAGTCTTATTGAAGTCCTAACCCTCTGTACCTGAGTATGTAGCCTTTTTAGGAACGGGGTTTTGCAGATGTATGCATATTGGGTTAGGGCCTTAAAGCCAGTGAGTCTTGTCTTTATAAGGGGAAAGAGATTTGGACAGACAAGACACACAGAGGGAAGATAACCAGGTAAAGTCGGAGGGAGAAATTGGAGTGATATCGCTGTAAATGAAGGAACACCAAGAATTGCCAACTACCAGAAGCTAGGAATAGGCAAGAAATGATTCTTCCCTAGAGCCTTCAAAGGAAGCATCGCTCTGATGACATCTTGCTTTTAGACTTCTAGCCTCCAGAACTATAAGAGAATAAATTTCTATTGCTTTGCTAGTAAGCTGTCCAGTTTGTGGTAATTTGCTATAGCAGCCCTAGGAAACCACATGAATTATGATCAATTTAGCCTTTATAATTTCTGTAGCCATTTTATTACCCATGAAATGTCTTCACCTTTCCTTGGTTCAATTCTTCATATGTAGTCACACACATTAATTAAAATTATATATTGCAAGCATTTATGTTAAATAGTCAGTAACCAAAAATTGAGATCCATATCAAAATAGAGAAGGAAAAGAAGGTTATGGCAAGTTTTAAATAAAATAATTTATAGTGTATGTTATCAAAATAATTTCAAGAGCTCACCCCAAGCAAATTTTGAGTGTATCTGCTTCAAAGAGAATTTTTTAAAAAGTTGTTAGCACTTGAGGAATAGAGAAACTCACTTAGAAATAAACCAGTTATATTATAGATGCCAATCACTGTTCTCATTTCCAACCTATGCCCCTTTTCTAAGCAAATCTCCACCCATAGCTCCTGCTGAAAGGGTGGCCATAGGAAAATCAGAATTATTTCTATAAACCCAAAACACTGGTCAGAGGGGATTGACCCAATCGGGTGAGAAGAATACAGATTCTTCTGAGAATAGTACAGTGAGCACTAAAGGACTAAGTCAGTTGTAGAAGAAGAGCTATAATGTCTAAAAGCCAGATAAAAGTCAGTTCATGCCAAGCTAAAGTTATGTGGTATTTTGTGGGAGCAGAGACCATAGGCAAACAAATAAAGCTTTTTATTGTTGAGGAAAGTAGAAGAAAAAATAACCTACAGGAAGCAGAGACCCACTACCATGAACCTCCATTAAAACTGGGGTGGATAACCCTGTCCTGACCATTTAGATCCTACCCCCATGAATCCTGGTGTAATTATTTTCCATTCTTGAATTCTTGGGAGACTGTCTAACTACTTAAACCAAACTACACTGATCTTTCTTGAAACAAAACGTCTACACACTCTTGCAGAGAACAGGCTGGCATTTTGTCTTTTATGAAGCTGTATTTTGGGAAGAAGATATGGAACTGGAATAAGACTCTGATGTGATGAAGATGCATTTCCAATTTTGAACAATAGGAGCATTGAGTAATACTTCTTTTCTCTTAAAATTCATGGAAGTTGCCCTAACTGGTTTGGCTCAGTGGATAGAGTGTTGGCCTGTGGACTAAAGGGTCCCAGGTTCAATTCTGATCAAGGGCATGTACCTTGGCTGCAGGCACATCCCCAGTAGGGGGTGTGCAGGAGGCAGCTGATTGATGTTTTTCTCTCATAGATATTTCTAACTCTCTATCTCTCTCCCTTCCTCTCTGTAAAAAAATCAATAATATATATATATTTTTTAAAAATTCATGGAAATCATGATTTTTAAATGTTCATTATTTATTTTAGCCACCAATTTCATACAATTGGTGGCCAGTGCTACTAGGTTGCTCTGTTACTAGGTTGCTGTAACATAATCGTGTGTTTCATATAACATAGTGTGAATTCTAATTAGTAATACACTGATGGCTTTCTAATCTTTACCCTCCTATATAGATCATTTAATAGTCCGAGGCTACTAGTGGGGTGACTTAAACAACTCTAAAATTTACATTTTCAAATTTGACATCACTCTTTCCCACTGTTTATTTGGAACAGGTTCAACCCTATCTCTCACACTACTTTAGTCAGGCATCATGTGTCAAATGGTTCTCCAGAACAGAAATTAAATGGTAGAATAAAAGGGTCACTGTGGGATGAGGAGTGCATAATTTGAAGGTAGATCTTTGGACAATGAAGAAAAAGAGGTGGTCAGTGAATCCTAGTCTCAAAAGCTAACCATAAAACTACAAAATTTTCAAAGCAAATCCCCCAAGCATTTCAAGGCTCTAGAAATCAACCAAAGGAAAAGAACAAAGAGATCATTTATTTATGAAAAGTTGACAGAATTTCAGGTTAAAATAATGAGAGACAGCGGCCTTCTTGCCTAGGGCTGCTTTCATCTCTCCTCCATTCCAGCTAGATTGTCCCAGACCAGGCTAGGAGGGTCTCTAAAAACCTGCAGTTTTGCTGCCAGCGGGAGTAGAATTGGTCTGAAACCCAGAGCAAAAGTCCTTGTCTGGCAGGTGTTTTCAGTAAAATCAGCAAACTTGGTGAGAAATGAATGAGGCAAACCTGCCGATTTGCTAGCCTGGGGTTGTAGTCTGTTTGTGATGTGTGGTGGGCTTACAGACCAGCCAGAAATATAACAGGGAGATCCTGGAATTATAAGAACTGTAGTAGGGCTACACATATTCTCCACACATTTCTGAATGACTGGGAACTATATGCACACACAGAGACCAAGGAAGTCTGAGAGGAAAATAAACTCTGGGACATGAAAACTGTCTGAACCTTAATGTCCCCTTCAAATCACAAGCAGATTGATTGGCTTAAGGTATGTTTATGGGCTCAAAGTGTTTAGCACCCTCTCTAACCAGTTACTGGCTGGCCACTAAGCTATGAAAGATGACCCCTAGGAAGCCAAGATAACAAATAAAAGTAGAATTTAAAACATCCTAGCAGACATCAGTGGTGGCACATTGCCAAGGAGATAAGTTATAAAGAAAGAGAGAAAAAGGAAGGAATGAGGGGAGAATGGAAGGAAAGAAAGGAGGAAGGGAGAAAGTGAATGGAAGAAAGAGAGGTAAAGAAGGAGAGAAGGAGGAAGAGAAAGAAGGAGATAGAAAAACTCAGTAGAGAGAATCAGAATCCAGAGTTGCTACAATATAATATCTAAGATATCCAATATTTAACAAAAAAGTATAAAATATGAAAAACAAAAACAAAAACAAAAAACAGGTAAGTGTGACACATACTTAGAGGAAAAAACAGTAAATAGAAACTGACTTTGAGAGAGCTTGTATTTTAGATTTACTAAAGACTTCAAAGCAATTATAAATTTGTTCAAAGATTGAAGGAAACCATGTACATGTAATCCTATATAATAAAAACCTAATATGCAGATCGACCAAATAGCAGAACCATCGGTCGCTGTGACATGCACTGACCACTAGGGGAAAGACGCTCAACACAGGAGCTGCCCCCTGCTGGTCAGTGTGCTCCCACAGGGGAGTGCCACTCAGCCAGAAGCCGGGCTCATGACTGGCTCCATGGCAGAGCTAAGGACCCCTCAGGGGATGTCTGCCTGCTGGCTTAGGCCCGCTCCTCATGGGATCCTGAACTGCAAGAGGGCACAGGCCAGATTGAGGGACCCTCCCCGCACCTGATTGTATTGCACTGGGCCTCTAGTGTAAATATAAATGGTTAAAAGAAAATGTGATGAGGCTTTTGGTCAGGATGGCAGAGTAGGAAAACACTATCCTCACCTCCTCCCACGACCAAATCAAAATTATAACTAAACTACAGAAAACCCATCATAGAGAATTGCCTGAAGTCTAGCTGAACAGAAGTCCTATAACTAGGGATTTACAGAAGAAGCCATGTTGAGACTGGTAGGAAGGGTGGAAATGGAGAATAGGCTGATCCCCACACCCATGTGTGGCAGGGATATCTTAGCTTCTGTAGAGGAAGTCCCCTCTGCAGAGCAAGGGGTCCCTGCCCCACCTCAGGCTTCCCAGCCCAGGTTTGTTCTAGTGCTGGGAAGAGAAGTCCCCATAACTTCTGGATGTAAAAACCAGTAGAGATTATACCTGAGACAGAGGCTGCTAGGGTCTCACACATTCCATTTAAAGGACTGGGATGGACTTACTTATACTCACTCACTCTGAGTTCCAGCACTGGTGTAGTAGCTCAAAAGGCACCAGGAAAATACTGGGAGGAACTGAATTGTCTGGTTTTAGGGCAAGGACTGGAGAGACAGAATTGCTGATGAAAGTCATTGTTCCTTTGTTGAGCCTTCTCTGCACCCAGCCTTCACCTTCAGGTGCAGGAAGATTTGAGACTCTCTCTCTCTCTCTCTCTCTCTCTCTCCCTCCCTCTCTCTTCTTTTCCTTTTTATATCTGAGTCTCCATCAACCTGCCCTGATGATTCTCTAAGACCCTGTCCTACCAAACTTGCAGCCCAACCTAAGCCACTAAGCCCCTTCTACTGGCATATCCATACAAATGGCCTATATTGGCTTATGCTGCAGATTTTCCTAAAATTTCTTAAAAGTTCACAAACACCAAACAAGCAGCATCTGGCCTCAGCACACCCTATACCTCTTGCTAATGGACTCACCCCAGCACTAGTGGCAGCTTGCTTCAATTCACTCCAATTAATTCAATAAAATAAAATTCACAGCTTAGCTTCTCCCAAGCACTTACAAACACAGCGCAAGTAACCATCTACTAGTACAGATCACTTTATATTTCCTATCAAGTAGTCCTGGGGAAAGCCACAGGCAGAAACTGACCTTGGCCTGCACCAGAGCCCTTTCCAAGAGGTTCTAGAACCAATACACCTGGTGGCCAGCTTCAGACCACACCAGAGCACCATCCAACCACCTTTACAAATGACACACCAGAAGGACAGACTCAAAAGGCACCAGAGCCCTGCTAAAGAGAATCCTGCTCTAAAGTGTCAGTTCCTACACAACAGCTCCTCCACTGTAGTCACAGCCAGTCCTCACTATCAATCAGCCCGAGGATCTCTCTCTCCCACTGATGTGCCAACAACAAACAAGGCTCATCTATAGGGCACACACAACTCACACAAGGGACAAGCTTGCAACACCTGGCTCAGGTGACCAGAGAGACTGTGTCACTCCACAGGACATAAAGTCATTCTACCAAGACTGGGAAACAGAGTAGCTTTACCTAGCACATAGACACAAACACACAGGGACAGAAACATGTCCCAAAAGAAAGAATGGAACAAAACTTCAGAGAAAGAACTGAACAAAATGGAGACAAGCAATCTACTAGATGCAGAGTTCAGATTACTGGTTATAATGATGCTCAATATCTCAGTGAGAACATCAACAAAAGTATAAGAAATATATAAATGGAGAATGGAAAATATAAAAAAAGAATGTCAAAAATGAAGAATATAATAATTGAAATGGAGAATACATTAGAGGGAATCGACAATAGATTAGATTATATTGTTGAAGCAAAAGACTGAATGAGCAATTTGTAATATAAGGTAGCAGAAAACACCCAATCAAGTTTACAGAAAGAAAAATAAATACAAAGAAATGAAGATAGTTTAATGGGCCTCTGGGACAACTTCAAGCATACCATCATTTGCACCATAAGGGTACCAAAAGGCAAAGTGAAAGAGAGTAAGTAATTAAAAATCTATTTGAAGAAATAATGATAAAAACTCTCCTAACCTGAAAAAGGAAATAGACATATAAACCCAGGAAGAACAGAGAATTCCAAACAAGATGAACCCAAGGAGGCCCACACCAAGACACATAATAATTAAAATGCCAAGGTTAAAGACAGAGAAAGAATCTTAAAAGTAGCAAGAGAAAAGCAGTTAGTTAACTACAAGGGATCTCCCATAAGACTGTCAGCTGATTTCTCAAAAGAGACGTTGCAGACCAGAAGGGAGTGGTAAGAAATATTCAAAGTGATGAAAAAGAAGGGTAATCAAGATTACCCAGCAGAGCTATCACTTAGAATTGAAAGGTAGATAAAGAGCTACCCAGACAATAAAAAGCTAAAAGAGTTAATCACCACCAACCAGTATTATAAGAAACTAGGGGCCTGGTGCACAAAAATTTGTGCACTTGGGGGTCCCTCAGCCCAGCCTGTGCCCTCTTGCAGTCTGGGACCCCTTGGGGGATGTCCACCTGCTGGCATGCCTGGCCAGCCTGAGTGAGGGGCTGATGGCTGTTTGCAAGCTGGCCAAGCCCCCCAGTGGAGACCCTCACCCCATGGAGGTGTGGCCAGCCTGGGTAAGGGGCTGAGGGCCGTTTCTAGGCTTCCCACAGTCCCTTCAGGGTTCGGGTCCCTACTTGGGTGCCTGGCCAGCCTGGGTGAGTGGCTGAGGGCCATTTTCAGGCTGGCCACAGCTCCCATTGACCCAAGGTCCCAGCAAGTCTGGCTGAAATCAGGTTTCTGGGGTTTATTTATCTTCTATAATTGAAACTTTGTTGCCTTGAGTGGAGGCCTAGGCAGGCAATGGAAGCCTCCTGTTTGCTCTAGCTCCGTGGCTGTTGGCTGCCATCTTGGCTGGGTTAATTTGCATACAGCCACTCTGATTGGCTGGTGGGCGTGGCTTGGCTGTTCAAAGGCTGTTAAATCACATCTGGTTTAGGTGTAATGGAATGCGGGTCAATTTGCATATTATTCTTTTATTAGATTAGATATTTAAGGGACTTCTTTAAGAACAAGAAGAAAAATAATTTAAAAAAACCTAATCTAATAAAAGCGTAATATTAAAATTGACTGTTTCTTCGGGATGCCTAAGCCATGCCCACCATCCAATCAGAGCGACTGTATGCAAATTAGCCCAGCCAAGATGGCAGAGGCCGCAGCCCTGGAGAAGCCACACACCGGGGTCCAGCAGGGCAGACGGAAGATCTCTGCTCAGAAGCCAGGCTAAGCCTCCGTGTGTGTGTGCTCCGCCATGGATTCCAGGCAGCAGCTGGGAGTGGGAGGAGTGAGCCAGTCCCCGTTCAGAGACTGCAGCCTGGAAATTGATTGATGGTTTTCCAGGCAGCAATCCATTGCTTTCCAGGTGGAAGCCGAGGGGTGGGACCAGCCAGCTGGCACCGAGGCTGTGGCCTGGAAAGCGAGGAGAGCCAGGAGATGGAGACACGGGCAGGGGACGGGGCGGAAGGAGCAGCAGCCCCAGATAGTTTTGGAGGAAGTAACCAGGTGCGGAACAGGATGGAGGGAAGAACTTTATAAAAGAGTCAGTGGACAGCAGAGTTAAAAAAAGAGGATGTATGAGGGAACTGTAAGGCCTATAATGAAAACCAAGTATAGTTGTGTACTGGGGACAGATTTTAAAAGAAGTCAGAAAAGAAAAAAGATAAATGATAGTGGATAATTAGGCAGGTAGATAGATAGGTATTAAAACAGTGGCAGTAAGTAGAGAAGAATGTATGGCAAAGTTAGGATGAAAGAAAAAGAGGGAGGGAGGAAAAGTTATAAAGGGGGAACTGGTAGAGCTTAAAAGGAGAATGGGAAGAAGGAAGGAATGGGGGAGGGAGCAAAGCAGGTCAGAGGGAGGAAGTGAAGAAAAAAATTAAGGTGGGAAGGAAAGGGGGAGGGTGGGCAGGGGTAAAGATAAAAAAAAGAAGGAATGTGGGAAGGGAAGGAGGGTAGTAGAAAAATGGGAAGAATGATGATGGAACAGAAGTAGGAAATAAGGAAGAAAGAAAAGTTTATAAATGATGAGTCAGTAGGAAAAGTGTTACATAAAGGAGAAAAATTGTGTGAGAGGAAGAAGCCAATAAGGAAGTCAAATACAATTGTGTGTGAAGGGGATAATA